>JAGTTH010006058.1:0-100210 GCA_022606485.1 Agraylea sexmaculata | reverse complement strand
TATATTGAATACGGCCCTTTGACCAAATGTACCGAAATCATAAATAATATTAATATACTACTAGCGTACCTAATTACTACTAAAATACCTAATTATACAATTTAACTATGTAATAATATACACAATCACAGTTAAGTAATAAATCTAACTTTATCGGACCATCAAATTTATTTATAGTCAGTTTTTTTTGCATGTTGTTTATATCAGCGAGGAAGCTCTTGTGTCTAAAATTCCTAACTGACACACAAGAAGATATTATGTAATGAAAAACTCACTGTGACATTAAACGTCAATAAATGAAGAAGAATATTATGAAAATGTAGATTTTATAGTGGGAAAATTGGTCAATTTGAATGTGAATGAGAAATTGTGATTGTTATTGGTAGTTTATTCCCAGTACGGTCCCCGGCCGCTGTCCTGTGCTACATGTCAAACGCATTGATCGTAATGTTGATGGTGTATTTGTTGTGTTTGTCACGAGTGACACGTGTGTGTTGGTTAGTTTGACCAATATGTATAACATTATTGTATGTGTATGGACACAAAGAAGAGCTGCTTTCAATTACTGTCGGCCCCCAATCATCCTATTTCAAGTCGCCAATTCACTTTTCTTCGACGTCGACACTTCTGCTGCGTGATCCCTGTGACGAAACACAACTTACGAAAAATCTCGAAACAATCTTACCAATCACCACCAAAATGCGTGCTTAGTTCAAGTGGATCAAGTGGCCAAAAACATGAGTTACCTGGCAAACATTATACTGTAAACATCTGTCTTCATATCTTCAGTTATATTTCACAGTAAAATGGGTAAATGCATTGTTACTACATGTCATATGGACTCAAACATACACTCAAATACATCTAGCCTCATTTTTTACCAAACACTACTTCTTTAACATGTTTACAATATTATTGCGTTTCAATCGCCAAAGTATTGTCACAGCCACGCTCAGTGGCCACTAGAAATGTGTTGAGTGAGGGAGACACACTTATGCCTTTATCGAATAGAAGAGAAGAGTGCATCAATACGCGGGATAAACAAAATTACACGAATTATTTATATGCGATGCGATATCTAATATTTATATCTATGACAGTATTAAATTATTTTATTTATAATTTACTTTGAAAATTCAAACATCTTCTGAATGAAAAATAAACAACTTATTACCGTCCTATTGAAAAAAACCAAGCAGAACATAAAAAACTACTTTTATCGAATGGGAGAGAAGAGTACAATTCACGGGTTTACACTAATTATTTATATGCTATGCAATATCTAATTTTTATATCTATGCAGGCACCAAAGGTTTCGTCGCAGCGCTGTTTCTACCGCCTCGCTAATTCAAATTCTATTGCGTCGCGATCGGTCACTTTACGTAGATTTTCATTTCTAACAAGAATTTAATAACCGTCGAACAGTGTTGCAGGCAGCTAAAGGTGTTCACTGCCTGCGTATGTGTGAGTGTATATGTATAGGGCTTAGAATATGCACATGTATTCGTGACCGGTCATGTTCGAAAGTATGGCGGAATATTGCATGCCGCTTCTATAGAAAAAAGTTCCATGAGCTCGAGTGATTTCTACTGACACTTCCATAAGTCTTTTTATTTTTAATTCAAACGAAATAGAAAGAACCGATGAACTTGAGAAATTAAATTTGAGAAGGTCATACTCATGAAACGCATTTTGTGCAATAGGATTAACTATTTTATATTTACAATTCACTATTTTGCAATTATAAACACCTTTAGGGGATATTTTTATTATCAAATACATTTTAAATAAAATTGTGTGAAGATCTATTTGTATGAATATTTTTACAGATACACATTTCAGTTAAAAGAGGAATATGAAATTTGGGTTCAATCGTGAGATTTAAAGACCTTGAGCTACCAAACATTATTTGGGGGCCCAAAATAAATATGATTCGAATATTGGATAAATGTAGTAAAAAACAGGAAGTATTCTACCGTCTTTATTCGGACTTCGGTATTAGATAAGGAGATTACTTAGGAGAGCAATCATACTCATTTTTAAATACAAACGTCATTTACAATAATGATTGTCATTTAAGAGTCATTTGAATAGTCGCTATAGAATAACATATTCGTGTTTACGCATTGTTTATTAATAGTACATATGCGTAAAAACAAAATAAATTTCCAATTGTGCAATTTGGGTAAAATCATATTTGAAATAGTATTTTCATATTTTAAAATGAAAACCCGTTGTTATTTTTAGATCATAACTTCGTGTTGTTTTCAGACAATAGAAAGAGAGATGTTGTCGCTATGTATGTATCACGGTGGCCATTAACAGTTGTCAGTGTCAAGCGTGACGTCACGCTGGAAACATCGGGAGACGTCAAGAAAGAGAGCGGCGGGACTGGAGGACAGGGGCGGGGCTTACAGGACTCCAGGCTGGACGCGAGGGGCGGGGCTTAAGGCTGTGAGGAAGTCGAGAGTACGAGCACTGAGGCCAGCAGTGGGAACAGGAGAACAGACAGCAGCAGACAATGGACTCCGACGACTCGACGCACGACGATGACGAGGTCGACTCCGGTAACGAGTCCAGTGGTGATGACGTGGAGCTGGCCATGGATGTGGACGGCGGCAGGGGCGCGGGGGCAGCGGCATCTATGGCCGGGGCTGGAGAGCTTGATGACTTCCCCTTCGAGGTTCTGTCCACTGAGGAGATCGTGCACCACATGCTGGCCTGCATCGAGGAGGTCAACTGTGTAGTCGAGGTCAGTACTGAGGGGCGACCTGCTTGGACACTTGGTCACCCTGTACCACTTGGCCACCCCTGCTCTCTTGCACTCTTCAAGTTTCACACCCTTCATCACAAAACCCTCATTCCATATTATTATTAAGTATTCTAGCAAGAGTAATCCCGGTCATTAAGTCGACTTGTCCTTGACCTAATTTGTCTATCCACAGCACTATCGATACAATATGTTTTTTAGGTCACCTATATACCTTTCTAATTATGATAATTGCTACATATTATAGAAAATATGATATTTTGTATTTAATTCCAAAAAAATAATAGTAAATAAAGAAGTATAGATCATGAGGCTTGATATCCCAAACATCACTAAAACCAGGGATAACGCCCCATGACAATAATCCATCATTATGGCATGTATTATGACTACAACATTGCTTATCCTAGCATCATTTTATAATTTGTCAGTATACCTCAGTATAAACTTAACAATTCCAGATTCCTGCAACAACCACCAGAATACTTCTCAACCATTTCAAGTGGGACAAAGAAAAGTTGATGGAACGATTTTATGATGGAGACCAAGAGAAATTGTTTTCTGAAGCTAGAGTTATCAATCCTTTTAGAAAATCAAATGCGTCCAGACCAAAGGTATACACATTGTTTATACAACATTCAAAGCACTGTTCGCCTATTGCACAATCTAAAATTCAAATGAATAAAATACATTAGTCTTAAGAATGCTTGGACATGATCCACAGCAGAATTTATCAACCTCTGTTAACTAAATTATTTAACCATCATCAAAACTTCAGTTGAATTAGTACAATAAATTGAACTATTCGTCATTTTTTTGCAGTTATATAACGCATAATTTTTGCCTTTACATATCGGTGGAACATATCCTTTGTGAATAAGGAGCTTTAAGAAAGTATTTTGTTCTTCGAAGATAAACAATTTTACAATTTCAGATACCGAGACGAATATCAACCGGTACCGAAGAGTGTGAAATTTGTTTCATGCTCTTGCCAATCGCTGTAAGTACACCCAATCAAATTAAATAATAAAAGTGTGGTTTTATTTTTTACTAATTAATAATTTTCTTTAAATAGATGATGACGGGCTTAGAATGTGGACACAGATTTTGCACCTTGTGTTGGGGAGAATATCTCACTACTAAAATTATGGAAGAAGGTTTGGTAAGTAGTGAAAATAAATAAAATATATACATAATTAATTTTTTCATGTTTGTCTCTCTATTTTTAGGGGCAAATGATTGCGTGTGCCGCCCACGCTTGTGATATACTCGTAGACGATGCCACTGTGATGAGATTAGTGCGTGATTCTAAAGTGAAGCTCAAGTACCAACACATTATAACTAATAGTTTTGTTGAAGTGAGTCATTTTATTTTCTCATCCTCCTTTTTTTCTTATAAACATATGAATTAAAGAGCCTTGACTGTATTCTTATTAATTTACACTGTTCTATCGTTTTAATATATGTATATTTTAGTGCAATCGATTACTAAGATGGTGTCCCTCCCCTGACTGTAACAACGCTGTAAAAGTCCAATATGTAGAACCGCAGCCTGTTAAATGTAAATGTGGACATACATTCTGCTTTGCTTGTGGAGAGAATTGGCACGACCCTGTCAAATGCCACCTCTTGAAAAAATGGATCAAGGTATTAAAACGGTTGTTTATTTTATCCCCGATTATTTGTATTTATTCATATATTTCTATCACAGAAATGCGACGATGACTCCGAAACGTCGAACTGGATAGCAGCCAACACTAAAGAGTGCCCCAGGTGCAATGTAACTATAGAAAAGGACGGTGGTTGCAATCATTTGATATGCAAGAACCAGAATTGCAAGACTGAATTCTGCTGGGTGTGTCTCGGGCCATGGGAACCACACGGCAGCTCCTGGTACAACTGCAACCGCTACGACGAAGACGAGGCCAAAGTCGCGAGAGATGCACAAGAGCGATCACGAAGTGCCCTACAAAGATACCTCTTCTACTGCAACCGTTACATGAACCACATGCAGAGTCTCAGGTTCGAGTCCAAGCTGTATGCGTCCGTCAAAGAGAAGATGGAAGAGATGCAACAACATAATATGAGTTGGATTGAAGTGAGTATTAAAATTCTCACATTTACAAGACTATAAGGGTAACTTCTTCGATAAAATAATAGAAAGGGATGAATGATGTTCATTATATTGGGTAGTGCTCGACAAGTGATCATTTTATGTTGCCATCAGAATATTATTTATATTTTACACATTTTACTTCAATTTCAACACACAAAATTCACTTGTGTACGTTTTATCATGTGAAATTTTTTTGACCTATTTATTGGTACCGAGAAATGAATTGTATATGCGCATTGTTTATAACTCCCCGATTCAACAAATATGTACATGTTTATGCAAAATGGTTTCATATTTTTGATCGTGGGAAAAGTATAAAAATGCATTTTGAAACACAAAAACAAGAAAATCACCATGCTTATCCAAATTACCATTGTCTCATTATTAAAATGAAGTGTTCTTTCGTTATTCAGTTTCGACTTAACATTATTTAATTCTAATAATAATATTGTCGTTCTCAGGTGCAATTTTTGAAAAAAGCCGTCGATATACTGTGTCAATGCAGACAAACACTGATGTACACTTACGTGTTTGCCTACTACTTGTGCAAAAACAATCAATCTGCTATATTCGAAGCCAACCAGAAAGACTTGGAGACTGCAACGGAAACACTTTCCGAATATCTGGAGAGAGACATCACGTCTGAAAATTTAGCCGACATCAAACAGAAAGTTCAGGATAAATACAGGTTTCTTAAGATCATCTAATTGGCTCGTCGAATCATTTCTAATAATTGTTCAATTTCAGATATTGCGACAACCGGCGGAAGGCGTTACTGGATCACGTCTATGAGGGTTATGACAAAGAATGCTGGGACTATACTGAATGAACACAATCACGTTTTATCTGGTGTGTGTGTGTGTGCGTGCGTGTGCATCAACATCTGATTGGATTGAAAATTAAAAAAAAAAAACAAAGCAACATGTGATTGTACTTCTATCTAAAAAATGTATATATTGTATATGCATATAAAATCTATAGTTATTTTTGAACACTCATCGCCACTTAATATTATACAGGTGTTTTTATTTAGTATTTCAATCCTTTTATATATTAGCAACCCGAGATGTTGGTTTGGTTTTTCTATGAATGTGTAGTGGACAATCTCATTAGTACATTCTTTTATTGTTTAATGTATAATTTCCTTCTCCGCAATTGCATTTATCGAATTAAAATAAAAACAATGTATTATTGTGTCTATAGTAGTTACATGAAAAATGTGGATACGAGCTGTAGTTTTTAACGAAATTATAATCAATTCTTTTCAACTTGGCGTGTATATAATTAGCAAAACAAATATTTTATCAGGTCACAATGTAACAACATGCAATATGAACCTTTATTTTCTGTCTCATTCAATTATATGCAAGAAATGGAGTTGAAAAAAAAACACTGACCCGTGATCATTGAAAAGTTTAATAAAACTTCATTTTTTATAAAAATATATTATTTGTTTTAATTCTTTGTAGAACAGCACCATTGTCCGGAGTCGGTGTAGATGTAGTAGACGATAGTGGGAAAAGGGGATGTATTATAGGATACGCTGAAGAATAGAATAACTCGGTACGGTTATAATGAGAGAGGGTAACTCGGATAAGGTCGGCCTAATGGATCTGTGGGATATTTAATACAGATTTTTGGAATTATGGGAAAGGATGAAAAATATCATCTTTTGTTTTTCTTCCCCAGTCATGATTATTCTGAATAAAATATAAATTCATGATAAATTAATCAATTCTCATAGAATTAATTGAAAATCTTACCTTTAGTTGCAATCACATCAATTCAATGGAGACCCATTATATTTTTATTATGTTCTTGTGCATTCTGAAAAAATTTAAAAATCCATGATAAATTGATTAATACTCGTAGAATTAATTGAATATCTTACCTTTAGTTATAATCACATCAATTAATTGGAGAGTCATGATATTTTTATTAGGTCCATGTACATTCTGAAACAATTAAAAATTCATCATAAATTGATTATTACTCATAGAATTAATTAAATATCTTACCTTTAGTTGCAATCACATAAAATTCAATGGACAGTCATGATCTTTTTATTAGCTTCTTGTACAGTCTGAAAAGATAATAAAAAAAAACCTTTTTAATATGCATTTTAAAAAATATAAAATGCCTAAAATATTACTCAACTACAATAGCCATAATCTGATTACTTTTTTGCAGACATTGCTATTTTACCTTGTAAATTAAAAAATATGATGTACACGGATTTAGATCATTCGTAACATGATCCAGATTCTCTTTACATTGGCAACGTAAAAAATTGTAGATTTATTTTGGGGTGCAACTGAGTTATTTTTCACAGATACAGGAAAATATTGACTATGTCCTATCAAAAACTAAGGATCTATACAAACAACGGTGATATTTACGGTGTGCAATTAGAATATGTAGTATTTATTAAGCTCAGCACTCTGCCGCTCAACAATCTTATGCATCTAAAAAGTCGCAGTCTTCAAAAAAATTTTCCATTTAAAACATAGATAAAGCGAAAACCAACGTCAATTTCTATCCACTTGCTTGTTTTGAAAACATTTTCCAACACACAGTGAAAAATAACAAAGTCAGAGATAATAAATACATTTTAATTCGACAAGGTGCTGAAATCAATGGAGAAGTTTATGGAGATGGTATTAAAACTCCGACAATGCAATGTTTCAAGACCTCTGAAACTGGATGATGCCACTGAACTAATTGGTGCTGTTAGATCCTCACAAGACATCGGCTGTCTCCGGTCAACAAAAAACATTCATTCATTTCAGTATGAGCATTATCATTAATTTTCGCTTTAACTCATCGAGTCCTCGAAACCTGACACTTCACACACCTGAATACTTCAAAAGCTAATGTTAAGAAAATAGAATAGCTTACCGGAGATTTGTCAATTTGACCTAAGATGAACTGACAGAAACACAGCCAACTTATTAACACCAATAATTGGACAACTCGAGCCGCCTTCTGATGTAGTGGTTAGCATTGCTGATTCCAGAGTGAAGATCCGAGATCGAGCCCCATCAACAGCAAGGTTATTCACTATTTTCACTGGTAATTCTAGTGTAGCGAACTCAATCTGAAGAACTCCACCTGACTGTATATTCCTGTAATGGCCAAGGTAGCCTTGCCAACCCCTTATCAAGGGAACCAAACAATGGTGAAGTCGTCACATTTTTAGACAACTCATATCCTCAACATCTTAGAGAATATAATAAAAGGATGATGACATAATAGCAGAATACTCACTTAAAAAAAAAACTTGATAAAACATACAATGTTTAAGCCTTTTGCCATACAAAGTAATGAAATATATTAAAAATTCAATCTTTTTAATATTGTAACAATACGATAGTCCGTTTATTGTTTATCTGCAGCTGCAATAAAAATTAAGTCATCATGACTAAATATTGGCAAAAAATTAACCCAAACAAGTCTAAACATTTCTCCACATTCTTACGTACAGAAAAAGAATAAAAGAAGTATTCTTTTTCATCAGTGGTCCATAATCTTTTGGATCTCGCAGATGACCAAACTCAAAATCTTGATTTCCCGCAGACCAATATAATAATTTTACTAATCAAACCTATTCATTTTTATAATATTATTCAGCAGACTATCAAAATTCTTTCATGGACCACTGGTGTCGGGGACCGATTTACAATGAAAATTTTCTACCAGCCCCTTCTTTTACATTACAAAAAAAAAAACACGATATACCAGTTACTGAGGAATATCACAAAAAAACGGCAATTCCAAAACACGTATTTCATCCCATAAAATCAAAAATATATCTCGATGCGGTGTAATCAGGAGCAAAATGACAATTGCCTCGGAAAAGAAGATCTCTTATTCAAAACACGCCAAAAAGCCATGACCACTCCAGATAATAAATAATATCTCATTGCTATCTCACCGGGAAACAATAGTCATACTTTTTGCAGGATAAGTACCAACGTAATACATGTCATATTCTCTCGAATACCATACCATGTGGGTATTGGCAATGAGATTCCAATTTACTGACCTAAATCATAACATCCAAAAATGCTTTATCAAATGGCTTACACCAATGCAGATTAATGATGAATAAGACTGTCATCTTTCATTCTGTGAAAGCAAAACAATCACCCATCAGATGCAATATTCAAATAATTTAAAAATGTAGATTACCCACGAAAATAACCAAGCACATTCCATCCATGCGTCATGCATGAAAAACAAAACTAGGTTTTCAATTGAATGGATGTAAATTTTAAATGGCAGTCACAATATTGTGACTGCCAGATTACCCAACATATCCCTAAATCTAACAATTGTTAAAAATAACAACGTCATTGGAATGATCCACTGTAAAACTAATCGATATCTAGATTAAAATACAATAAAGAACGGGTTAATGTGAAACAAAATGCTTTATTGTATAATAGTATTCCAAAAAAACTATCGATAGTCCATAAATAAATTTCATGAGCGACCTGTCAAGTGTAGCAAATCTAAATAACCTGAATCGTATTAAAAAAAAATGTTAACAGTTTTGTATATATCGAGAAGTACTACCATTTGTGATGTCAATTCAGCGGTTGAGGTATCTTACGCTGATAGTGTTTCCTTGTATTCTTGTTTGATCGAATAGTTCTGTATTGGTGTTAAGGAAAAAATCATAAGAAACAGTAAATTCGTAAATACATACATGGTAAGATCGAAATCTCTATTAACCATGTACATATTTCTTAGTTATATCAGTGTCAAAATACCAGATGGAAACCAGTGTTGACTGTACACTGCATTTTATATTTATTGTTTGAAGTATATCTACTAAAGCCTTCATTGCTTGAGATAGTATTTTTATATTTAAAAGGATACTTATTGATCGTTCAGCAGAAATATCATCTCTGAAGCAAATTACAGCTGTTGAAGGATCAATTTTTTCAACATAAGTGACATTACCAGCCTCCTCAAACTTCTCGCGGATCAACTCCCAGGCTATGTTCGTCGGCAACTATAATAAAAGTTAATTAGTTAATAAATCGCAGATGTTTGTATCATTGATCAGATTGTATATTATCATACCCGAGACACGACGACCATATTCAATGTAGATTTTTTAACCGAGTAGTCCATTAGGGAGGGTATTGTGTCTGTTCTTCCATGGTTGTAATCGTCATTCATATGTGACATATATCCACTTGTGTTGCTACTGTGGGCGAGTTGACTTCCAATGTCTTAAATAAGAATTGATTAGTTTATCATATAAAATGTAACAATTTAATAAAAAAATTACTTGATAAACTGTTAAGGTATTGATTCTGTTGCAGTTGATTTAAATTTGAGATCTCTGAATTGCGTCCTATTATATTTCCCATCAGATTACTCAGGTTAAGATTGTTAGAAGTTGATGCATTATTACCATTATTACCCAAATTCAGATTGCTAGCACTCAGAACCTATAAAAAAAGAAGAAATATTAGTCCAAAAATACATAAAATTAATTTAAAATAATACCTGTTGGATAAGCTGTGATTGAATCTGACTCAATCCTGTAAGACCAAGAGCTTGAAGGCCCAGAGCAGGTGCCAAAGCGTTAGTTATAGTAGATGATGAGATATTGTTCAATGGTACATTAGGAACATTTATTTCCGGTCCAAGTATTCCATTATCAGATGGAGGACTCTGTGACAAAATTTTTGCAATATCTTTCATGGGTTCTCCATTTGCACCTAAGCCGGGACCAATACCAAGAAGACCCTTAGGCAGTCCAGGACCTTTATCAGGAGACTTGGCATCCATTCTTACACCCATTTTGTGTTCATTGAGGTATTGTTGGTCAAACATGGAAATAGCCTACAAATATGGAAAAATTACAGTTTCCAGTTATATTCACATTCCAGTTATAATGAAAGAATGGAATTGATCATCCTTTCCCTCGTTACCTCAAATTATCATCATTGTAAAAACAACCGTCCAACTTTGGACATAAGCTTTTTGTAATTGTAATATAGTGGAACCTCGATCTATCGAATCTCAAGGGGAATGAAAAAAAATTCAAAATAAAAAATTGATGATGAAGAAACCGTAAAAAAATAAAGAAAAATTAATAAAAAGCATCTAGGAATATAGGGGAGTTCATCTATCTGATAGTTTGTTATGTTGGAAGTTAAATGAAATGGTTTAAGTTAGGAAGTTAAATGTATGACTTTCAAAATAACCCATAATATCTTCGTAATGAAAGAAAAGCGACTTAAATGGGCCTTAAAGCATCAACATTTGACAACAGAAGATCGGAAAAAAGTTTTTGATTGTAAGGATAATATGGGTTTTTCTAAGATATTTTAAAGGTGTTCGGATTATCGAGACTGTATTGAGATTTTACTGTACCTGGACAGCTTCCACGGGATGAGAGTATTCAATCACTGCATGACCTCTTATCTTTCCAATGTTGTCCACAGGAAGATTGATGCTCTTCACTTTACCAGCCAATTTAAACACTTCTTTCAGTTTATACTCATTGATGTTGTAATCCAACTATAAAAAAAAACATTAAAGTAAAATGATAATTCTAATAAAAATCATATGACACTCACATTAGCTACAAAAACACGATTCACCAGAGGTCCTTTAATTCCGAGTGAATCCAGAAAGTTCAAGCTCAACCCATATGTATCAAATAGATTGTTACTGAAATGAATTAGTTTTAAAATAATATCAGCAACTTCAATATTATGAAATTTACTCACTCTCCTTGGCGATTATAGTTTCCACTTGAATCATCTCGGGAATTATTTTTCATATAATCCATTTTGTTTTCCATTGCTATAAGTATAAAGGTTAAATTTAACATAAAATATATTAATGTAAGGTATGTTTTTTTGAAAATTTCTATTACTATTATTTTCTCGAACGCTTAACTTCCGTCCATCGATTTCAAATTTGTTCATTAAGAGGATCGCTTCGCGTGCTTTTTCGGGGGTATTAAATCTTATAACAGCACAACCTTTGTGTTTAGTGGGATCCTTATGGTCCTTGACAAATTCTACACGGGAAACATCGCCAACCTAAAACGGATATTGTTCTGTCAAATCGGATATTTCAAGTTACCTTTACATATTTAAAAGACACGAACCCTGTTTCTGAAGAGAATTTTAAGGTCGCCCCATGCATATTCGAAGGGAATGTTTGAGACGAATACGGAGTTGATGTCATGGCTTTTGTTGTGGCCACGCCCCCTGCTGCGGTCCCTGTCACTGGAGTTGTTCATCTTCTTGGCCGCGCTCCACTTCTTGTTCTCCTGGCGCCGCTGCCTGTCTCTGCTGTTCTGCTGCTCCATCTTCAGATTCTCTCAACTGTCACGATTAAAGATAGCGCAACCAGCGGCGTCCAGCGGCGCGAAGCCAAACAATCGTTATTGTCACATTTACAATATGTTGCCATCACTTAACATTAATAAATAAAACTAATTCATATTTAGCTGTATTTTATCGTATTTAACCGTTTTCTTGCACTGTTTACGAATGAAAATTACAATTTTGTTTAATAAAACTAGAAAGCTTCAACAATACCATACAGTTTATTCATGGATTCTCCTTCGAGAATTTTCAAACCGATAGATAACAAAGAAAGGTCGTATATTGTGTTGATTTGAATTTTTGATTTATGGTTTATTATTTTTATTGCCATTACATTATATTATCAACGTGGAAAATTTGTCATTACCGAAAATAGTAATTATACTTTTTTTTTAAATATAAAATATCTTTCAATATGGAAATAAATAATCGACTGTGAAAATATTAACATCAGCAGTAAAATCGGCATGTAGATGATGTAATTTGAAAATATATTATAATATTTAGGAGATCGTAAACAAAATGAAATAATTGGGATTAATAATAATATTTTACACTCGCTGTAGTGGGAGGTAATTAAAAATGACCTTTGAGTAAAAAGAAATGTGCGGACCAGTGGTGTTGGCGGAGCGCAATATTCAAAAGTCAATATTTTATCTAACATGAAAGCTTTGATTGAATTGAAATAATAGGAGCGTTACGTTGTTTGGGATATTTTGTTTATTTAGTAAATGGGAAATGTTTTGAAGTGCATAAAATATAAGCGATCGAATGACAAGGGTGAGGTCCTTTGTGTAGATGTTCTTGATTACAGGTCGCTAGTGATTTGTAGCGCTGCGAAGATCGCTATTGTAGCTAAAGTGTGGCTAAAGTGGCGGGTGTAGGTGTGCGTGTGTGTGTAGTGGTGTAGTAGTATAGTAGTGTGTAGTGTGGCGCGTCTGGCGCTGCAGTCGGCTGTGGTGTGCCGTGCGAGGAGGACGTGCAGGAGCCGCGTGACGAGCAGCACAACGGGCAGACAGTCAGCTGCTAGTGCTGCTACTGCTATCATCCCTGCACCGCTGTACTCTGTACTCTGTACTCTGTTCAGCCAATCAGGTCGTCGTGATCCTTGAACTCGTCCAATCAGCGCTGCAGCCTGGCCCCGAGGCATGGCGCTGTCGCAGGCCCCGTGTCTCTTCACCACAAATGCTGTCGAGAACCAAGACGAGCTCCAAGAGGTACTAACACATGCGCACATCCATACACACATACACACACACACACCGCTCTCCGCACATACACATACACATACACACCCATATATTAGTGCCACCCGCTCTTTTTCGAAAATTCCTTTTTCAAAACCAGTGAATCAATAGTAAATTCCACAAAGCCATTTTATCCCTAAAATGGGCGGAGCTTAGAGGCACTTGTGGATTGAATAAATCGAAAGCGATGCAGTATTTTAAAAAGCGTTCCACTTTCCACAATGTTCCGCACATGACAAGTCTCAGCCATTTTCTGCGTTAAGTGGTTCATTTTTGTAATCAATTCATACACCGTAGATGGAAGTGATTTGGCTTTTCGCATACATATATTTGTATACGCTTATAAATATACAAATATGTACAACACTCACGTACGTCATTCACCCATTTTCTCGATGATTTTCTCTAAATTAATTGACGATACTGCGCAATGTAAGATTATCAGTACACGATCGGTTTTTTTATATTACTAATTAATTGTTTAATCTTATTAGTATTACTTGCCTAAAAAATATTTGTTGAAAATTTTATGCCCAGTTTAAGAGTGGTGTTTGTTTTATTATTTTTGCAGAGGTATGAACGTGCTTACAATTATCTACAGGAAATAATCTCCGGGCTTGGTGAGAAAGAGGCTCACGATGCTCTCAATAATGCCGTATGTAAAGAGAAGAACCACGAAGATGTGACCATGGGGTTGCTGATGGGCATCCTTACGGAGCCCGGCAACGCTCCCAAATACTACCGTGACCTGACTCTGGTATCCAGAGATGGGTTGGCCTCGGGCATGGCTCACCTTTCCACGTTAATTTTAGAAAGATACTTGCGCTTCCACGACGTCGCCAGAAATCAACTCCTCTGGCTGCTCAGAGAGATGATCCGAAATTCCGTGACCAACGTGGACAACATCTGCTGGAACTTGATGCGATATGCGTCCGGGGGCGATCTCCATCCTAAAAATTTGCACTTGATAGAATCTCTTCTGGACATATATATAGAAAATAAGACTTGGCTCGATAGGTTTCCGCCGCTGATATGTTCCATAGTGTACACGTATTTGCGTTTAATCGAGGACCACAACGCCCCCCCGCTGCTAGCATTGCGTCAGAAAGAAGTGAACTTTGTGATTTTATTGATAAGAGAGAGATTTGCCGACGTGATGTCTTTAGGTAGGGACTTAGTGAGACTTTTGCAGAATGTAGCCAGGATTGGTGAGTTTAACCAGCTGTGGCAGGACATTTTGCACAACCCCCGATCACTGTGTCCTACCTTCACTAATGTCCTGCAGTTGCTGCAGACCAGAACCTCCAGACGCTACCTACAGTCGAGATTGACGCCAGACATGGAGAGGAAGCTTGTTTTCCTTACGGCGTCCGTCCGATTTGGCAACCACAAACGCTACCAGGAGTGGTTCCAGAGACAATATTTGGCTACGACCGAGTCACAATCCCTGCGGAGCGACATGATCAGGTTTATAGTTGACGTGATACACCCGACTAATGAGCTCCTTTGCTCAGATATTATCCCCCGGTGGGCCGTGATCGGATGGTTATTGACCACTTGCACATCGAGCGTGGCCGCCTCCAATGCCAAGTTGGCCCTTTTCTATGACTGGCTATTCTTTGAACCCGAAAAAGACAACATCATGAATATTGAGCCGGCTATCTTGGTGATGCACCACTCCATGCGATCTCATCCCGTAGTCACTGCCACGCTGCTAGATTTCTTATGTAGGATTATTGCAAATTTTTATCCACCGCTCACCGACAAAGTTAGATCGGGCATTTTTAATTCACTGAGGCAGATAATAGATAAGAGAGTGTTGCCCACATTGCATACGTTATTCGATTCACCTAAACTCGATGGAGAACTCCGGATTATGGTGCAGGACACTTTTAAAGAGTTCTGTGTTGATAATGACGCCACAGCCTCAACCAAATACGATGACGTTATTGGACCTTGTGTTCCAGATGACTCGCCTGCTTTCTCAGACGAAGAGGAAGAACCTCCTTTAGTCATTCACACAGAAGAAGACACAGATGATGATGATTTGCCTCTATCCAAAGTCAGAATGAAAGATAAGTGCTCCGGAGAAGAGTTAGCCGCTGGTCTGCCCGGAGACGTTAGGACAGCGGCTGAGAAAATATTAGCTGAAAAAGATTCAAGGGCAGGACAAGAGAGTGCTATGAGAACCTTACTCTCCGCTGCAGCTGTAGCGGGACTTAATTCAGAGGGCATTAGCAATTTAGCAGAGTTCCTTGCTGTAGCTATGACAGAAAATCCTCCAAAACCACTATCTACTAAACCTGAACATGCTGATCTTTGTGATGTTGCCGCCGGTCCACTAGCTGCGATGTTTTCATGTTTTGCCTCGAATGCAAAAGACGATGAAAAGAAGAGAAAACTTGTGTTAGAACTATTCAAAGAGATATACACACAAAATTTTTACCCCAACATAGGATATCTACTGTTATTTTATTTAAAAGTGTTATATGTGTCTGAAGTTGACCTCCTAAAAGATCCTGACAAGAAAAAGGCCGTTCCATTCCAGTATGATTTATATAAAAATTATTGTAACAACATTTCCTTAAAAGTAGACGGCGGTCTACCCATTGACTTGAGATTGTGCCAAGAAAGTGATGTGAATATGTTGTTATGGTTGGTTCCCGACATCTTCAGAGAGTTCAAAGACATTTGTCAAAATCATATTCAAATATTACACATAATTGTTTCTACAATAGATGCTCGTCAGTTACAAGATCTCGTCTGCCAAACACTTCAGGGGAATCTAATGATGTTCAAGTCAGACGGCATAATGTCGGTATTGACAGCCAGTCTTACTTGGGAAACCTTTGAACAGTATTGCCTTTGGCAGTTACTCACTGCACACGACATATCTATTGAAGATGTATTGCCGATTTTGCCCAAGTTAGAATTCAGTAATCATGCTGAAGCATTGACATCAATACTCTTGATGCTGAAACAAGAAAAGCCTACTGCCGATGTTGTTTGCAACTTGTTCTGTCGTGTGGTGAATGGATCCGGCGGAGACCCCTTTGTTACATCTGCCCTCATGTACTGGTGTCAAGATTACGAAGAAAAGTTAGGAGATCTAGTGTCCACTTTGTTGAGTACGAGATATCCTGGCACAAGTCCCAACAAGCGAAAACGCCCTGGAAAGCCCTCCGCAACTCCAAATGGACTTCCTACTGCAAATCAGGTAATTTCCTAACCTCCAGTTCGTTACCATTAACCAATTTGAATAAAAGAATAATCATATTTAATTTTCAATCAGGTTCTGGGCCATTTGGAACAAATGAGACTTTCTTGTGTGAGGCAAAACGATATGTCATTTTATAATCTAGAATCAATGCAGAAAGCTTTACAACATGCGCAGTCAAATAGTAATGAGAGCACGAAGGTAATTTCAATTATAATTAAATATTATTGAATTAAATTAAACTAAATTACCATATTTGTAATTGCAGAAAGAGTTCAGTTCTCTATTTTCGTTGGCATGTGGAGAAGAATTACCATTATCGAGAAGAGGTAGAAAAGGAGCTCCAGCACCACCCCCGAGAAGACCGGCTCGGTCAAACGCTTCTTCGAATGATGATAGCGAGGCAATTATTATTTTTGTTTTGTATTTATTTATACTAGCGTAATAGCTCAATGGATAAGGATGATATTATTAAATCCTGATCGGTCGTCTTAATCCAGTTTTACTCTGATTGTAAGGCAAATACAGAGACGATTATTAAGTGGGGCAGAGCCGCCCTGTCGGTGATCTTAACTAATATTAAAAATTTGAAAAAAAAAAATGAATAGTTGCATCTAAAAAGTCTCTCATGGCTTATATGTGTACAGGTAAACGTCCTTTTATGCTGGGTTCAGTTCCCAGAGACACCGGCGTAAAACGAACAAAAATTTAACAGACAATATAAGATTAGGTTCTTTTTAGTATCTATCGCCTTAGTCCTGTAGATTAAGGATATGGATTTCCCGTGACATTTTCTAAAAGAAGAATTACTTTTTTTTGACACTTTATTTATTGAAGACACCGAATTAACTTTTTTTTTATTAAAGGCACCAATTGGAATAAAATGAAGATTACCTTTACTACATATAAAAAAAATTTTCTCTTTATGTACATATATGAAAAATGGATTTTAATTAAAATATGTTTACCGTTAATTACAGGAAGAAGAAATTGTTAAACCCAAGCAGGCGAAACGACGGAAAAAAGCAATTTCGGATAGTGACTGAGAGACTTAAGAGACGAGTATAGGAACTGAGTGAAGACACCAAAGTGCAACTCTTTTATAAGCTAAACAATTTAAAAAAATGGGAAACAAATACATATACATATAAATATATGATTAAAAGACGAAATACTTGTAAAAAATAAAGATGGACGAGTGTGTTAGCGGTATCTTGGTTACGTTATGCTTAACCAAAGACAAAGTAATTGCAGAATCGGCACAAATCAAGTTTGATACATAGAGACACAACTCGTGCGGTATGATTTGTACATAGAATGTGTATTATTACTGTTGTATTATAATTACATTGTGTGATGGTAGTCGAATTTATGAACATTAATTAACAAGAACAATGACGGGCCGGAGCGGAGAGCAGATGAGAAATGTTTGCATTGTTAAAAAGTACAAAAAAAGCCGCGACGATGCGAGCGAGAGAGTGTGAGAGTGAGAGAGAGAATATTGTAAATTACCATATATACTTTTAACAGGCGAATTTTGAAAAGAATATATAAATATATTGACTATTAATTTAATCATCCGGCTGGAAGATGTGTAATCTGTTCCCGAAACACGCGCGGAGAATAACTTATCATTAATTTGTAATGAAGTTATTGTTTTACGAGATAATATATATATTATATATGTGTAAATTTGTTGGTATGTTTTAATGTGAAATTTGATAATTGGTCGATTGATTGTCATGTGTGTATGTTAAACTACCACAATGTGATTTTACAATAAAATTCCTGTTATATTTTACAGTCTCATTGTTATCATTCAGACATCATCCATTCCATCACAACTTTATCCTGTTTTTTTTATAAATTATAGCCAATTTTATTGCTTGTTTATTGAAACTCCTGCAATCCAAATAATACTCCATTAACCTCCCGTTTATATAGGTTTAATAAACTGAAGTCTTGTCTCGGTTAAATCTATGTGGATGCTGTAATATTTACAATGCCGGATTACTGGAGTTTTGTGTTAATTGACAGGTAAGATTTAATTTTGCGATTGATAAAGCGATATCGCGTTTCGATAAATAATAAAATTAATTCCAGCAACTTGTTAACAAATTCATGCTTTATCAAAATTTTCATTATTTTGCAGTTACTTTGAGAAAAGTTTTTAATTATTGCATTGAGAAGGTCATTTTTATTGAATTTGAAACAAGACTTAAGTAATAATAACTACTACACAGCAAATGTCAAACTGGACACGCGTCGTGAAGAGCTAATATACCGAAAACGGCTGTGATTGGAAATATTGTCACTTAATATGGTGTCAATCATGGCTGTTGGTAAGTAATCTGACCTTCGGGCATGTTATAAATTTGATATTTGCTCTACAAACAATGAATACAAAGTACAGAGCTTGAAAATCACGGGATTATTTATCAGGATAACCTTCAAAAGGTTGGATGACCAAGGGAAATTCTTGTAAATGTATATTTGACAGGTTTGCTCCATTTTCCATGTATTTTCCAATTACTTTCGCTGAATGTTTATCGTAAAAGAAAATGTTGAGAAATAAATTAAAATAAAAAATCTATTCGAAATTATTTGGCAAATATTATAAACGTTTTTTTTATAAATAAATTACAAGATTTTTTAGTGTAATTCATTAGATTTCATGAAAATTCAATGAAAATGTACTGCATTTTAAGATTTAATAATATTATTTTATATTTAGGGATAATTGGGATAGTAAAAAAGTTTTCCTTTTTCCTTGATATCCATTAAAGAGTGGCAACATTTGTAAAACTGACAGTTGTGTTTGACATTATGGAGTTGGTGAATGTTTTACACATAATCCAATAAAGAGCATATCTAACGTTTATATTAAATTACACATTAGAGATTGTGAGAAAACTTCCTTTATAATATGAACATCCGTAAAATAATATTTTTTTCTAGTCTGTGATACGTGATATCTTGCAAACATGTCCGAGAAAGTGAAAACCGAGGTGATTATTATCAAAAAACCAATTAATTATTTAACATATAATTAATTTATGTGTTTTTTTAGGACATTTCCATAGCCTCATCACTGAAAGAAAAAGGCAATGAGTGTATTAAGAATTCAAACTTCAAAGAGGCAGTTTTGTTTTACACGGAAGCCATTAAACACGAACCTCTTAATTATTCCTTGTATAGTAATCGTTCTCTGGCTTATCTCAAATTGAAGCAATACACATTATCCTTTGCCGATGCCAATGAGACAACCAAATTAAACCCACAATGGCCAAAGGTTTAATATATGATTTGCATTTTATGAATTTTTATTAAACTTTATATAACTAGGGTTACTATCGAAGAGGCGAAGTGGAAGCAGAAGTCGGCTCGTTTGATGAAGCGTTATTATCATACGCCAAAGCTCTTCAATTACTCCCAAATGATCCTGGCATATTTGAGGCGTTGAAAAAAGTAACTCGAAATAAAAAAGCTAAGCTTGAATGTAAATTTTAGTTAAAATATTTTTGCTATTGCTTGGAATAATTACGTATTAATTTCAGTTGATGAAAAAATTCCATGGGTCGGTTCATGCGTTGGACTTGTGTTAGGAGTTTGTTTGATCATTTTCTTTTACATATTAGATGGTCAAGCTATTTCTACTGTGAGTTTATTTTATTATTTGCCAAAGTATAGTTGTGTTTATAACTTAATATTTTTTTAGAATCCGCTATTACAAGTGTGTTTTATTTTGGCGGTCGCATCTTGTGGTTGGGGAGCCGGTAGAGTTTTCATCATACTTCAACAAAAACACATTGAAAAAATCCTCACGCCGCTTGAAATGACTGCTGAAGGTGATTAAAATTTTTCAATGAATTAAAAGTATTTATTAATTCATAAATTACAATATTTCAGCTGCTGAAGATTTACCCGTAAGGTACTTAGTCATTGGCTTGGGATTTGGAGTGGGAGTCGTTAGTGTAGATTATTTTATAAATTTTATTGGATTTGCAGTAAGTGATGTTTATTAATATATTGTTGAAAATAGAATAAAGTTTGATTTGAATGATAGGACGGTATTTGGAGGATGCTGTTTACAATATTAACATGTTTAACCGGTTGGTTGGCCGGGAGTATAATGAGGTATCGGGAACTGAGAGACATACCCGAAGTGATTCTAAAAGAACCAGCAGGTTAGCTAAGTGTTATAAAACCACTTAAACATATTAAAAAATTTTTTTTTATTATTTTACAGATGAAGTGATTACCACTGAAGAAAGTAGCATTCCAGAAAGGAGTAATAAGTATACAAAAGCTCAGGCAAGATACAGGTATAAAAAGGGAAAGATGTGATCTTAATGATTAATGAAAGATACAGTAAAACTTCAAAAAGACTCCACTAGATAGTCGTTTTTATAATTAATTATTGTTTTTTTTTAATATTTGCAATTATTGGGTAATTTTCCTTATAAAACTTGTATCAGTTTTGCCAGGCATTAAACAAATAATAATTGAATGCAATTGTTTAGAGACTTTCTGTATAAATATATTAATTAATTTTATACGTTCACTGATGCTGAATTATTACATACAGTTTTTAGTGATTTTCAATTAAAAATGTATTACTGAAATTTTTATATTAATTCAACTCACTGTATTGGACCAATTATATGAAATAAACTAAACAAATAATGATTTTCTGCATAGACAAGTAACCCAAATACTATACTCGTCTAATAACTTGTTGACAATACTCCATTTTTTTTACTCTGAAAATTTATCCATTATTCACAATTTATTCTTCCATTTGATTGAAGTTTTACTGTATGGATATATTTGATGTGTTTCAAAATAATAACAAAGGAGAAAATGTAAATATTTAGTATATAAGTGTTGATTGTAATAAAACAATTGTGGTTGAATTCTCAAAGGTATATTTAAAAAATATATTGACAAGAGAACATTCATTGTTATTATTAATAATACATTTATCACATCCTTAACAGTAATAAAAACAACATAGCCTACCTAGCGTTTTGAGTTCAAGTGTTTAATTATCATCATGTTCTCTCGATGTTCCGACGACTCACCCTGACTAAATATTGTGATATTTTAAATCACACATACACAATGAATTTCTATAAAATATCACATTTTTCATTTTGAATACCTAGAGGTTTGCAACTATTATTATTATAATCTAAAATGCAGATTATAATTACATTTACGAAAGTATGACTTTGGATGGTTCAAATACCGGAGAATAATTAATTTTCTAAATAAGAATATCGCACTAAAAAAAAAAAGGGAGCAGAGTTACGCTACGCCAGTGCGATGATCTTATTCTGAAAAACAAAGTCAAACACTAAATATTTCACCCAAACATACATAAAGAAATGACGCTAAGGTTTCAAAGAAAACACACTCATCAATACTTAAGACAAAATTAGAAAAATATTATTTCAATATATATGTATATGTACAATATTTATTTGCCGTCCTTCGTTCAAATCTTTTAAAAATATACATTTGGAAATAAAATGTGAGACTGGTCGAAGTCCAAGTCGGCGTCGAGGATAAAAAGCCGCTCTATTTTAAACTAGCGTCTGTAAAGCGGACATTGAATTCAAATTGAATCTCCGAAAGTCCCCTCAATGAGTCATGATAGTGGGGAAGAGACATCTCGGCAATGTTTTCTTGTACGGAAGGCGATAACTCACGACGGCTCTGGCCGCTATGCATTTCAATGTTGTATACTTTAACGGGTTCACTATTTCCCATACTTGTTTTCCGTTGGACACGAGGATATCTTGGAAAGTGTTTCCATCGTAGTTTATCATGTCTATGTGAGCTCCGTTTTCGAGTAGATTTTTTACCACTTCCGGTAAGCAAGGTTTGCTCTAAAAAAAACAATAAATCAATATATGTATTATGTTATTTAAAATGAATTAGTCATACTTTGGCAGCGAGATGTAGGGGAGTATTTCCATCAGCGTCACGAGCGTTAGGATCAGCACCGACTTTTAATAATAATTTAACTAGTTTCGATAAATCTTCAGCACCTGACGTCCTACTGCCTTCAATACCCTCACCGATGCACGCTAAATGAAGAGCGCTGCGACCATTTTTAACCTATAAAAAAAAAAGAAGATATATTATCAATTTATTACTAAATCCTTATTTATGTGTGCTTACAATGAGATCCATTTTGACTATAGAGTAAACGGCCTTTTTAATTTTTTCCTCTATATCTTCGTTGCTCTCCGGCTCTTCTAACAAACGCGCCATGAGTGAGGACAGATGAAGGCAGACGAGGAGTACTCTCTGAACTGCACCGAGTGTTTGTTCTCGTTCTGTTGGAGGTCTGGCGATCAAGAGTGACATTCCTCGGCTCAATTCGTCCACTGATTTTTCAAACACAGGATAGAGATGTTCGAATGTCACTGGAGGCACGACGCGCCCTAAAATTTCGCAAATATTAACAATTGATTTTAAATACGTTTAATGTGATTTATTACCTCTGATGGGTGGTCGGGTTCTTTCTTGGGTCATGAATGAGAAAAGTTCAGCGAAACTGTGCAAAGAAGATTGAGTCATCGGAGAGACAGGTCCGAGCATAGCACGTTGCATATCGAGAGCGTGGTGCCATAAAGATCGGCATCTTTCAAATCGACCGGCATCGGCATAAACAGCTCCTCGATATCTGACATAATAGGAAGTGTCCGGGTGAGCAGGACCTAAAAAAATACAAATATTTGTACCTTTTCCTATATTGGTTTATTTCTTTACGCCCCAAGGAGCTTTTTTATTTTAAGAGGTTTTTTTAAATACAACGTGTTAATTGTCTGTCGGTGATTTTAACTATTACTAGTTACATAGGTCACCGATTTAATAATCGCCATCAATAATCAAGACAGTCGATCAGGATTTTTTAAATATTATTCCCGATCTCCCAGTCATATTAGTCGATCAAATTAATTTAAAAAAAAATTACTTGATCGGGATTTGAACCCATGAGCACAGTATTTGTAGCCAATTATCATATGAATCTTACCTAATATTCTTTCTCGTATAACTAAAGCTTGCATTCGCATTTCATCTGGATCCGCTAGTAAATCGTCCAATCGTGCAGGGTCCGTTACTTCTTCAACAAAATCATAGGCTTCTACAGGAGGTATACCTTGAGGCTTTGGCATGGCGGCTCCATCAGCGGGAAATCTTCAATAATAAATTTTATTAAATAAGATAGTTTTGAGTATTGATCTAGTGGTTTATAATCACCGATCGTCCATGGCTCTTTTCCATAATTGGACGGCACCTATCATATCTCTCTTCTTATCGACGTACGTGGCTCCCAAAAGTTCAAGAGCGTCGACTCTCTGTTTCCTGGAGACTTTAGTACCTCCGTCTAAGCTAATTAAGTATTCTACGACGTGATGATGGCCGGTGACGGATGCCGCTAATAATGGAGTCATTCCTGTAGTATGTAAAAGTATTATGAGATTGCCAAATGAGTAATCAATGAGTATTATTACCGTAGGAATCCACATCCATGGTTGCACCGTGTTCTAGTATTAGTTTAAGAATGTCCAAAGAACCGCTCTCGGCACAATCATGGAGGGCGGTATTTCCTTTTACACTTTTCCTATTGACGTCTACTTTGAGGCTGAGTAGGAACTTTGCTATGCGAAAATGGCCTTTGTAGCAAGCGATCATTAAGCAAGTGTGGCCGTGGCGGTTCGCTACCTCGATATCTGCAATTAACACATCAATTAAAACATTCCAGTCGAGGAGAAATATTAAGTTTGTCTCACCGGCTCCGTTGTGTACAAGATATTTAACAATATCATAATGCCCATCGAAGCAGGCCGCTCTCAAGGGTGTGGAGTTTGTTCTGGTTGTGCTGTTGACTTTGGCTCCGTGGGATACGAGGAGTTGGACGAGTGGCAAATGACCGGCTGCCGCAGCACACCAAAGCGGTGGGGCATCTTCGATAGTTTCTCCGTCGAAAACCACTACAACACACACACATTAAAGAATAATTTATAATGTATCATTAGTAGTATTAACTCACCGGATCCCGGCTGTTCGATATCGGCATGGCATTTTTCAATAAGGTATTCTGCGACATCATAGTGTCCGTTTTTGCATGCGATGACTAGAGGAGTGGCTCCGGCGGTCTTAGCACCGACTAACATACTCAACTCGTCTTTGCCTTGTCCACCATGCAAGTAAACCTGCAACCGATCAAAGAATTCTATAAATACAAAATACCCTTCATTGAATAAAGCAAGCTATTGTTTTCACAATGAACAA
This sequence comes from Agraylea sexmaculata, assembly GCA_022606485.1. Lineage (NCBI taxonomy): Eukaryota > Metazoa > Arthropoda > Insecta > Trichoptera > Hydroptilidae > Agraylea > Agraylea sexmaculata. The sequence goes on along the minus strand of JAGTTH010006058.1, from coordinate 75,186 downwards.
TAAGTCTGTTTGTATCACGGAGACTTGAAAAAATATGTTCTCACATATTGTAAACAATGTCTCAAATTATTTCCACTCGGCTCATGAGAAAACACTGAAAATAATTAATCAGTAAACATAATCAAGCTTCTGGCAAATAATCGAAGACCGGGGCTTTTATACGACCGAAAATCAACAATGGAGATTAAATTCAATTTCATGCATATTCATTTTAACATTACATATAATCTTGTACTGGTTTATTTAAATTGTTTGTAGTTGCCGAACAATAATACTGCAGTTACAATGAATAAGAAATCAGAACGACGAGTATTTCATTGTGTCACTTGTCTTTGAAGTTGTTTTTAACTGAAAACAATGCTTAGACTTCAAAAGAACGTCCAATCACGGCCGAATGTAAGTAATCTCGCCTCTGAAAGTGTCTAAAGTTTAACATTTGCTCTACAAACATAAGAAACATAGAGTAGATGGCAGTAGCTCTATTCCTACTCACATCGTCTGATCGGACAGCTTAATCTACAAACGGATTAACTACATTTTAAATAAAAAAAATATTTCGGTAACTGCTTTTTACTGTGATACATAATTGTACGAAACGCTACTCCCAAATAAAAAAATATACATAAGCATTTAATTTTTTTTATTAAGAAACATTTTTATTGGAGTTATCGCGTTTGCGGATTAAACCGTCGATACTACACTTTTCTTAATTTTTTATTTATTCGGGTTTCAGGTTATTCAATATATGTGTTAGTGAGTTGGGTGTGTACGAATAGACTAAAGCTCGGTAGTATTATTGTACACGCATACGCACCGCACGCACACATTCTCATTACACTATAATATTGAATACTAACCTAAGATTACAATTGCCCTTCTTTGAACTTTACGACCGTATTTAATATAACAGTGTAATGAAAATGTGTTGTGTGTGTACGAATAGACTAGAGTTTGGTAGTATTGGTGTACACACACACGCACCGCACGCACACACATTATATCATCATTACACTATTATATCGAATACTACCCTAAGATTACAATTGCTCTAATTTTAACTTTACTGTCGTATAATAAAATTGTGTTAGTGAGTCGTTTGTGTACGAATAGACTAAAGCTTGGTAGTGTTGGTATACACCCATACGCACCGCACGCATACTCTCTAATTACCCTATTATATTAAATACGGCCGTCAAGTAATGTATTCCCAGGCATACGTCACCGTAAATACGATATCAGTTACTTACCTACACTTATGATTGGTTTTTTGTTAGTTATTGCCTCGTCTGAGCCTCGGGCGAGGCACTTATTAACAAAAAAACGATCAAAAGTACAGCAAAGCAACTCTATTACCGTCTTTACGGTGTACGTTTACGGTGACGCACGCCTAGGAATCCCAAACTTGAGAGTTAAATCGCTCTACTTTGTACGTCACGGCCGTATGCTATAATAGTTTGTTAGTGAGTCGTGTGTGTACGAATAGACTAGAGCTTGGCAGTATTGGTATACACCCATACACACCGCACGCACACATTCTCATTACCCTATTATATTGAATACGGCCGTAAAGTAATGGATTCCCAGGCATACGTCACCGTAAATACGATAGTAGAGTTACTTAGCTACACTTATGATCGGTTTTTTGTTAGTTAATGCCTCGGACGAGGCACTAATTAACAAAAAACCGATCAAAAGTTATAATAATAACCGTCTTTACGGTGATGCACGCCTAGGAATCCCAAACTTATAAAAAGAGTACAATCGCTCTACTTTGTACGTACTGGACTGTATGCTATAATAGTTTGTTAGTGAGTCGTGTGTGTACGAATAGAACTTAGCTCTAGTTTACTATACGGGTGTAAAGCAGGCTAATTGATTCGCGGAGTGTATTGGTGCGAGAGCCGCCATACAAGGTAGTATAACGGCTTTAGTAAGGCATATAAACTGTGATCGCCACCGCTTTGGTCAATGCTGAGATCGCATAATACCGTTACGGTGTGTTTCCTGGTTGGATTATCATTACAGTGACCGGTTATATTATATAATGTAATGTAATGAATGCTGTTGGCTTACAAACTCCACAATATTACTATAACTGCATTCACTACAATTGCGAAAGATGCAACAACCGGACTGTTATCCCGATATTTTATTATGTTGAAACACTGCACAGGTTATGAACCGGCCACCACCAGGAAGAGTAGTGCATTGCGCCAATGAACAAGAAAATTCGCATTCTTTACACAATACATACAGTGCAACCTCGATATAAGTCCTTAATCTGTTCAGAGAATAACAAATTAATTTTACAACCAGCTCAATGGATAAGAAGCATGGCTACAAATACTTTAATCATGGGTTCAAATAAAAAATAATAATTTGTAAAAATCTTTCCAAAAAAAAAAGCACCTTGGGCTTGGAAGAGTATATACCGTTTTACATACACTTTATATACTTTATTTTCGTTTATTTTGTATATTATTATTCTATATTTTGTAAATGTAAATATGTACCTAATTTGCCTTAGAATAAGGAATTATGTTAATATAAAATTTCACATAGAGATGTAGAACTGTTTTCTATTATTTAATAAAATAAAAATACCGTGTAATTTTAAAATGTAACCGGTCTTCCAGTCAAAAATATATGGACTTAAACTAATTATTACATAGTTTGCGTATCGTTCAATCTACAACCATTTTTTATTACGGCTTGATAAGGAATGACAGCGGTTAATTATTACTAGCCGAAAGAAGTGTGGTTGTCATTGGCAAAACGTGAGCAAAAGGTGTAAAATCACTTAATTAATTACCTAATGGGAGATCAGGAATAATATTAATAAAATCCCGATCGATTATCTTCATCCAAGTTTACTCTGATTTCCTGGATTGTAAGATAACTACTAAGGCGATTATTAAATCGCTGACTTGTGTAACTAGTAATAATTTGTAAAAACCCTCTCAAAAAAGCAACTTAGACGAATTGAGAATATTTTATGGGATGGTAGGGTTAAAAAAATAATTATTTATTATACCAGCTCGATCGTCTTGATCCTTGATTACTCTGATTTCCTGTATTGTAAGGTAAATACTGATTATTAATTCGGTGACCTGTGTAACTAGTAATAGTTAAAACTCGAAAACACTAAAATTCGGGGTGTCTACATATAAATAAATGAGAAATTAAAAGATCAACAATAATATTATTCTATTATCGTATTCCAAACGAAGGTCGTATATCAAGCAAAATATTTCGCATAAAAAAACAAATATCAAGGCAAAGTTCCACTAAATCTTAATACAAAAAGATACAAACTATGTCTCTATTCACCCCATTTGATTGACGCAAAAACAATATAGTCAATTTTTGGGGTGAATAGGGACACAGTTCTTCGTTTGTATCCTTTTGTATTTTTTTATATTTGTTTTATATAAGATTTATTAAATATTTTAGTTAACTAATTAATAATAAATATTCACACGATTTTGTTTAAAATCTTCTCGAAGGTTTCGGCCGTATTCAATATAATAGTGTAATGAGAGTTTATTAGTGAGTTGTGTGTGTACGAATAGAGTTGGCCGACAAGAGGTTGGTGGTATTGGTGTACACGCATACGCACCGCACGCATACACTATTATATTGAATACAAAAATGCAGCCATTGAAGAGTGAAAGTTGAAATAAAATTGGTTAATAATAAATATGTAGTAATAAGTAGTCCAAGTGGGTGTTGTGACAAGCTTTGAATTATTCGAGCTCTGCAACGATTTCCTTTATTAATATTATAATATTTTATTTCAATTTTCTGATATTTACAGTTATCGTACTTTAATTATTATATTCATGGGACAAAATTGTATAAAGTTGTATAATTTTATTAACATTATTATGTTATAAGATTGTTATGTTAATATCAGAAATAATAGCTGTTTTTTCACCCTCTTAGTCGAGCTTTGACAATAATTGATTTTAATTCTCAAAGATCAATCAATCATTAAGAATGTTCATCTCGTTTATACAATACGGAAATTTGTGCAGCAATAATACAACAATGGAATTAATAATGAGACTTGACATTGGACTGACGACAATAACAATTAATATCCGCACATCGTTATATCCGAGTTTACTGTGTATAACGAGGAAATATAGTACGTTAAATATTGCGATGGGAATTAAAATTGGATTATGTTTAATTTTTTTTAAAGCAAACATAAGACTTAATGAACCAAATTACCTGTTTAATAATAGTAATAATACGAATGATAGACATTTTATTGGTATATTCTTAATTGGTTTGATTTGTATGTGTTTAAACTATTTTAGTTACACAAAGTTGCCGACAGGGCGGCTCTGTTTGATTTATTATTTATTTTTTTAATTCGAGTAGGATTCGAACCCGTGACGCTAATTCTTAATACAATAATTGTTAGTTTGACTTATATATGTGTTAAAAAAATTTCGTCGCTTTTATTGCAATTTGTTAAAATTTTACGCAATTTATCAAAAGGTGAAAATTATCAATTTTTATTTTATTGTATGCATTTATTCTTTTAAACAGTTACAGAAGGTCACCGACAGGGCGGCTCTGCTCATTTAATAACCCAGGAAACCAGAATAAACCGCGATCGATATATTTTTATTTATATATCAACGGCGATGTTTCTATCTAATTATGGCTATTGGTGAGAAATCTCACACTTGTGCACGTCTAAATTTTGAAATTTTCTCTACAAAAATAAGAAACAAAGAGTAATAACCGTGTAATTTAAAAATGTAACCGGTCAGTAAAAAATATATGATTTTTAATATATGTACTTAAACTAATTATTGCATAGTTTGCGTATCGTTCAATCTACAACCATTTCGGGTTAATATGGAATGACAGCGGGTTATTATTACTAGCCGAAAGAAGTATGGTTGTCATTGGCAAAACGTGAGCCAAATATGTAAAATCACTTAATTACTGGAAGATCAGGAATAATAAATAATATTAATAAAATCCTGATCGATCATCTTGATCCAGGTTTACTCTGATTTCCTGGATTGTAACATAAATACTAAGGCGATTATTAAGGCGGTAATATAGTAATAATTTGTAGAAACTTTCTCAAAAAGGCACCTTAGACTAACTGAGAATATTTTATTGGGTGGTAGGGTTAAAAAATATTTTTTATTAATATTGGCCACCATATTGCATTCAGCTGTTTCTATTAAGTACTCAGTAGTGACTGTCACGTGTTTTAAATACTTAAGGAATTAAGCAATATTTTTTTATTTATTTTTAAATGTACCAGCGTAATAGCTCAAGGGATTGGTCGCGATAAGTCAAAAAAATATTGATTTGTGACTTGAAGATTGGGAATAATATTAATAAAATCCCCATCGATCGTCTTGATCCATGTTTATTCTAATTTCCTGGATTTTGAAGTAAATACTAAGGCGATTATTAAGTCGGTGACCTGTGCAATGAATTAACACGTGGTTGTGTGTAAAAATGTAAAAACATAAGTTTATCGATTATTGAAATTTATTTATCACTTCAAAACAGGTTGAATATGCATATATATATTATATTATATCGATGACCTTGTTTAGTATAATTGTAGTTAAACAGATAATTTGATTCCAAAAGGACTATTGATATTTTTAATTATTATATTAGAACTAGGGAAAATTTAATTGAAATTTTCAATTTGTTAATGTTTTTTGATGTTCTGCTTGATTTTTTCATAGGACGGTTATAAGTTGTTAATTTTTTCACGCAGAAGATGTTTGAATTACAAAGTAAATTATAAATAAAATAATTTAATACGGTTTTCATATGATGACAACATTCGTCACAATATTTAAAGTCTCCCAATAAATACTGTTTTTTGAGAATTTTCATTTATCATGCATTATTCAATATTTCTATCATGCATTATTCAATATATTCATTTATCATGCATTATTCAATATATTATTAGTATTTTTATCATTAAAACACCTGTTTCGAGATTTTAGATATGTATTAAGTGTAGTAAAATAATTATATAAAATATTATTTTTTCACTTGGTAACACTGACGGCTGAGAGATCCGTACAGACATACATACACGTTCAACATTTTTTTAAAAATTATTATTAAGAGAAAACAGTCGTCTGGAATACCAGAGAACCTACATCTCTTTTTCGAGAGGGTTTTTATACACAACAACGTGTTAATTAATTATCTGTCGGTGATCTTAACTATTACTAGTTACACAGGTCACCGACTTAATAATCAGTATTTACCTTACAATATAGGAAATCACAGTAAACCTAGATCAAGACGGTCGATCGGAATATTATTCCAGTCGTAATAACCGATCAAATCAATTTAAAAAATCTTGTCTTGAGTAGGATTTGAACCCATGACCACAGTATTTGTAGCCACGCTTCTTATCCCCTGAGCTATTACGCTGGTTATAATAACATATACAATTACAGGCGAACCTCGACTTTCGCACAATTCGCTATTTCGCATATTTTTGAACACGAGAATGAAAATTCTAGTTCATACGTACAAAACGAAAGTGAGGAAGAAGAACCAGAAGAAATACCCAATACCTTAACATTAAAAAACTAACACATATTGAGAATTTTTTAAATATTATAGAAGAATGAGATCCAAATGGAGAACGCATTTTTAAAGTGCGTAAGGAGATCCATAATAGCACTGCTTGTTGCAGAATTCTCTATGAATAAAAGAAAAAAAAATACAAAAAACTCTTGACAATTTAATAAATAAATATCGTGACGCCTTCCCTATTGACGGGAGTCCCTTTATAAGGGGTTGGCCAGGCCACCTCGGCCTTTAGGGGAGAATATAGTAGAGATGGTTTCCCAGGCCACCACACAGCAATGAGTACTTAAGATCTAGTTTGCTAAGCTAGATCTACCAAGTGACTCCGGTGCCGAGAATCGAACCCGGGAGTCTTCACTCACGAATCCGTTACACTAACCACTGGGCCACTTTCGTTAAAAAAATATAATTTCAATTTAATATGTACTGAGTAGTTTTTGTGTTTTTTTTCGAACATTTAACTTTCGCACACATTTTCAGGAACCAATTATGTGCGAAAGTCGAGGTTTGCCTGTATAGATATAATAAGGAGTGTTAGTTTGTAGTATGGAGGTTAGTGAACCTTTCGCAGCCTCCTCATGATTCGTCGGTGCCTCTTCAGCAGAGTCTTGGTGCATCTCCTGATGGTCCTCAGCCAGGATGTGGGGGATCCTATATTGAACACCTCTGGATAGTAAGGAGTGACCAATTGCCACATATCGGACAAGATGGCCGATCCTCCGCCCACAGACCTACTATCCGCGCTCATCTCACTATAATAACACTCCACGGTTATACTTTAACAATCCTTTAACACTCGGATAACCACGCGTCAGCCACCGTCGAGATGCAGACGAAGAGTGGTCAGAGTTATGCAAAAACCTGATGCTGTTCAAGAAAAAGAAAGTTGACTCCGCCCCGCTCTTCCACTTTTCCCGACCCGAGTTGCGCAATAATAACATTAGCTTTTATTGAGAAGAGGACATAAATTTAATAATTTTCAAAATAAATCGACACTTTCCAAGTCGTTGTTTCGTAATATCGGTAGAAAGTGGACTACACGGGATGAATTATATGAATTATGTAATTGTAATCAAATATTATTATCCAATACGACAATCATAATCGATTATTATTATCCGTTAGGAAACTGAAGAAAGTATATTATACAGGGTGGACATAAAATAACTGAGAATATTTTACGGTATCGTAAGAATAATCGGATTTTTTTTAAAAATAATTAATAATATTAATTACGTTTAACAGACACAATAAACATGTAACAGTACTTCACAGAAACAGCTGATTCCAAGATGGTGGCTCAAACTCGATTCCAAAAGCACTATTAATATTATTAATTATTTTTTAATTAATAAAACTTAGTTTACTACTAATAAGTTTGATATTAGTTAAAAAAAAACTTTTTATTTGGTGTAAAAAAATTTTTAAACCGTTAATTTGAATTAAAAAAACCTGTACAAAATGTCTTTAATTAAACTGCAAACATTTTAAAGGCTTTCATGTAATGACAATACAACCTCAAAATAAATACATAATTATATTTCACAGGTTGAGAATCTTCGGCTAATATTAATGAGTGAGTATATGATGTTAGTATCGTATGGCAACACTTAATTTGCGTAGTTAGTTGAACTACAAAAATATTTTATAACAATAAAAGTACGAATCACAAAGCGTTGTGGATTTATGATTTTATTTTCTGATTATTTGAAAAGGAAAGAAAATATTTTTTACCCGCTTAAATATTTTAATATATAGAAAAAGTTTCTATTAATCAAAAAGGATGGTAAGATATCACTAGAAATATCATTTATAAAATATTTTATTGCAATGTCAATAATACTATATACATATTATATATAGTGTAGTCGTACAAGGCGCGGCACAGACATGAGTGCTCGTTAGTGCTTCTCATTTTTTTTTAAATATATGTATTAAAATATTTAACCAGGACTAAATTGAGGAAGGTTGATTAATTAAGCGGGTAAAGAATATTTTCTTTCCTGTCATACTGCAATTACGAAAATAAAATTATAAATCCACAACGCTTTGTGATTCATACTTTTTATTGTAATAATATAGTCAACGAATTACGCAAATTAAGTGTTGCCATACGATACTAATAACTCAAATACTCACTCATTAATAATTACCCAAGAGTCTCAAACTGTTATAATTAATTATTTTTTTGAGGTTGTGTTGACAATAAAGTGTCATTTATTTTTAAAATAATTTCGGATTTTATCGCTCGATTATTAAATATATTTTTGATTCGAAAAGGGCACGTGTTTCTAATTATTTATTTATTTATTTATTTATGTCACGGTCTGGGTCGGAACAAGATCAGTTCATGGTGTTTGTAATATGGTGGCCATGATATATTATATGGAAATAATACTAGATTACCTTGAAACAATCATTTTTAGACAACAAATCACTAAAACATTCACAAATAAAAATACTTCGATCATATTTTACATTGGACAGAATAATCTTGAAAATATTATTAAATAAAATAATTTTTCATATTTAAAAATACTACACACTGTTTCTTATGTTTGTAGAGCAAATACAAACCGCAAAATGACTCTGATTGGTCATAAAGTAACATGAGATAATAGTATAATTTTTAAATGTGACAAATCACGACCGTTTGTGGATTGAATCGCCTTTGAAGTTTGAAATTCGCTCTACAAAGAGAATATTATTTATTAATTGGATAAAGTGGTTGCTTTGGGAGAAAATATTCATAAAATTATTTTTTAATAAAAAGTACGTATATTTAAAGCATATTATATTTTTTCTATGTACTAACATACCGTAAACGGCTGTGATTTGTGATATCGTAAAAATGTAATATGATAAATTGACTGACAATATTTAAAGTGTATTGCAAATATAAGCGGAAAAAAAATATTAGTATAATTTAAAAATATTAATAACGTATTTAAAAGACACAATACAAACGCGACATTCGCTACTGAGTACTTTACAGAAACAGCTGATCTCAAAATAGTGGCCAAAACTCGATTCCAAAAAGCACTATTTTTAATTCTTCGTTAATAATATATTTAATATATATTTTTCACTTATTCTTGCGATACTCTACCACAAATAAATATGAAATTTGCTCTACAAACCTAAGAAAGAAAGAGTAATACCGCACAAAATTACGGTACATTACAAACAATTACTTAGTGTGATACAGAAATAATTGCTTATTACGGTAAAATACTAGTTTACTAGAAAGTTCAGTAAGATATATATATAAATTAATATTAAATACGACTTCGATTATCCGTAAAATACATATTGTACCGTATATTGTTAGAAATATGCGACCTACTTTTTTCCCACCGAAAATCCGTTATTTAAACCTAATAACCACTCTCGTTATTTTATTGTTAAACCGCACTGAAATCACACATTTATTTAAAAAAAAAAATACTGCGATCCGAACTGTTCGGCGGTCGAAGACATACTGAATGAAAAATACGGATATCTGATTGTGATTAGTTTTGTTTTAAAAATAAATATATAAAATCGTTTTATATATAATGACCTGGATGCTTAAGGTTTTCCACTTGATTCGAGATAATCTCAAAGTCAATTATAGGCAATTATTATAAAGTAAAACGATTGCTTATTCATGTCAACGGTGCTCTGTGGATAATTATTTATTTTAAATTATATGGGGAATATATCAATGGGTTGGTAACACAAAAAATATATATAAAAATTGTCAGTTTTCAAGTGGAGAATGAAATAAATATAAATTTTTCTTTATTGTTAATATGTATAATATTTAATGTACACATTTATTAAAAGAAGACCCAGTAAAATTGGGTGTAATGAAGTGATTTTTTTTAACTCTCTGATATTTACACAAAACTATAAAATTGAATGCAAATTTAAAAAATAGTAATTTTATTTTATTAATATTATTATGTTTTAAGATTTTTCTATTATTATCCGAAATAATACATTTTACCGAATAATAAAGCAATATAAAAAAAAAGAAAACCTGTGTTTTCTCCTTCGTGGACAATGTTTGATTATTAATATACCAAATTTGCCTATTTAATAATATAATTACTAACATTATCGTATTTTGACATAATATATTTATAAAAAAACTTGTGTTACAATTAGTAAAGTTTATTATGCATATTTAATTTATATATTGTTTTGTTAATGAGCGATTGATATATTATGTTAAAAATCTTTTTGTATACATTGTGAAAAATTAATATTTATTGAAATTTTATATTCACAATCCCTGATTATTTTTTCTCGAATTTTTCCATACTTCTGATAAATTGCATAATAATGCACACAATGCAGTAACTTTGGCAATATTTTTTATGCATTAAAAATTGTGCAATTTAAATATGAGATGAATTAATTTAATTCCACATAGATTAAAGAACTATTAAAATGTAGGAAAATGAATAAATCTTGATATAGAAGAATGCACGTTTATTTTTATCGGTTATTTTACGCGATATATGGTGTTTTTTCAAATATTTTCATTAATGATAAAATTATGGATATCTGAAATTTTTCCGTCAAGGTCTTTAATTGTGATTGGTTAAATATTTTAACTGTAACTAGATCTTTCTTGCACATTTTCCTCGTTAAAATCCCAAAGTCGTGACCGTTGAATTTTTATTTCGGGTGAAAAAATCCAAAAATTCGACAAAAGCAAACAAAACCCGCCAAAATATTGACTCAACAATCGAACGTCTGAGTATAACATATGATTAAACGAAAAAAAATACATACACGCATATTTTAAAGAAATATGGATATTTGCAGATATTCTACAGAGTGGAATACTAATAAATTAAAATAGTTCCTCGTTATGATAAATATTTGTTAACAATATTGATCGCTGGTCGTATTTGAATGGGTGACCACAAGATAATGAAACCTCGATATACGTCTTTAATAATAATAAAGGATTTTTTATCATCAGAAATAAAATATTGTTAGTATGAGACGCGCTTCTTCATTAACAAACGGGGATTGTATTTTTTTTTTTTTGGGGTGAATAGGAACATTGAACCATATAAAACATGTCTTTTATTGAACTTAAAATAATTTAATGTAAGGAATGGTACATTTAATGTAACTCAACCAAACCTTCATTAAAGGTCCAAGTCTGCTAGTTAAACTTTTCAATTTTTAATTATTATTTTAAAAAGTTTGAGAATCTTGCGTTTTTAATTTTTATTCTGATTTGAATTTGTAAACAAAGTACGGTACAGTGTAATTTAAACCAAAATGCACTACGCACATTGCAAGTAAACAACAACAAACTAGAATTTGAACCCGTCCTTGAATTTGAACCAATGCGATTACATCATAAAGTGAGCTCATACTTGTTTATTGTAAATATTAATAAAACCGAAGATTCTCAAGCTGTCTAATTAATTAATCGTACTGGCATTGCATAATTACAATAAAAATATTTTGGTTTCAATTAAAAACAAGTTGTATATCGAAGTTCCGCTGTATTGTTTCAAATGTATTAGTAGATTTAGTCCCAACCAATCCGATATTATTAAAACTTCTTACCTCGGACATCCCATCGTCGGATTCATTACAATATTAAGCTTGGCATGCATGTTATTATTAAATTCAGGAATCGAACCTGGCACCTCCGGACTTACTATGTAAAAACTATACAACAGTGGCTCAATGGACAGTCAGTCGGCTTCTTACCTCGCGCTGTTAACAATCAAATAAACACAATTCGAATCAATAACACACCAAACAAACAGCTAATTATAATAAATCACACGTGTCCAAAAAATTATGAACACGACAAATATTAAAATGCAAGGGTGCAAATTAAAAATACATCATGCCATGCAGTTAGTAATGCCTGCCATCTGTGAATGTAATTACAAAACAATATAAATGGGAAAAAACTATTAGTTAACATCGCCAGATGTCAGCGTTTTAAAATTGTTTTTAAAACGCAGTAAAAATTATATTTATTTTTTAAATATACTAATAAACATTAGCAAAAATCTAAAATTATTTAATAACAATTTCTATTTTATTTTTACCAACGCCATCAAACGAACTACGCGTATACTATATTATTTATCAATAATATATTTTAATTTGCATTTAAATGTATAAAATAAAATTAAACATGAAGGGCAAGCTCAAGGTTTAAAAAAAAAAAAACAACTTAAAAACAAGTTTTTTTGTGTATTCTTTTGTTGATGAATTTTCACGGGAAAATTAACCGTTGCATGGGAAATAAACGGTTATTATATAATTACAAAGAGTTATTAAAGCATTCGTAGATTATCTACAAATCAAAATTATGCCGTGTGATATGCGACATGTTTTTCACGTTGATTTATTGTTTAATAAAAACAAACGTTAAATTCATCTTTTATTACGTGAAGCTTCCTGAATTTCCAAACGTTACGTATTCCGTTACGAATCGACGCATCGTTGATTTTATAATTTATTTTAAATTGCTGTTAAAAAAAACCAGTGTTTTTGTAAGTAATCTATCAGTGAGTCTGTTTTAAGCCCTGTACTTTGAATAGGTATTATTTAGGATTTGACTTAAGCCAATTAATAAGTACTTACACGGGGGTCATATTTCATTATTTATAAGGCGTATTTAAATTCATTTTCTTGATCAATCATGTGAAAATCTTTAAACAGTGAGCTACCTAGCTCGAGAGTCATATATCGGTGCTGAATTTTTGTACAATCGTTTTATTGGTTGTAAAAAAAATAAACCGTTAACTCTCGAGTTAGGTAGCTTACTGTTTGAAGAAACCAAACATAAAGTTATAAGCATTTTTAAGTGCAAAAAACCGGTTTAAATTGTTAATTATACGCACAACCAAATTAATAATATAAAAAATGTACATGTAACAATTGAAACTGTTTTTTGCACTTCCGTCTCCTAAGTCTGGTTATAAGCACTGTATTAAATATTTGACTAACCAATATTAGAAGGCCGGACAAGTGGATGATAAATATCAAGCTGGCGGACCAAGCAGATTAGTTTGATAGAGGCAACACTAACAGCGGTATTCACAAAAATGCATACATTATAGTTTTGTCACTCTTAATTGAGTAAAGGATCTGTAAAAGTGGAGTTATTTGATTTTGACAGCTGTGACTGTCAGATTAAATTATTCCAGCTGTCAAAATCGAGTAGTCCATCTGTCACGTTGACAATGACAGCTGGATTTCTCCACTTTGACAGATCTTTTACTTCAAAACTATAGACATTATCATGTATGCAATTAAATGAATACCGCTGTAAGACTCGTCTGCTGGGTCCGCCATCTTAATATTTATAAGTTCTCGTATCCGGCCTTCCAATATTGGTTAATCGAAGATTGAATACATTGCTTATAACGACTCTTAAGGAACGGAAGAGCAAAAAGCAGTTTCAATTGTTAACCCGGTAGTAAACGTACATTTTTTTAATATATATCCAGTTGTACGGCCTTCTAATATCGCTGGTGTCGGCACAATTCGTTTCAGAATCTTCCTCAAATTTTTACAGTTTTTTTTTTATTTTCTTTTAAAGCTGTGAGATATTCAACTGTATTTTAAAAATACGAAAATACAACAGTCTAATTTAAAAGCCATGAGAATCTCAGAACAATGCTGAGATAAATATATTATTGTGGGTCAAATCGAATGATGTAAGATGCGTTTATTATTCAGAAGTAATCTAAAGAAGTGAACGAATTAAATGATGAATGTTAAAACTATATAAGGTATTTACTGATGATTGTTTCATCGTTCCTCAGTTACAATAAATAATTCACGATGATATACAATCATTTAGTTTGTCCAGGTGTAGTGAAGACATTCTTTAATAATTAAATATATGCATAATATCAAAATGTGTGTGTGTGACGAAAGCGATTATTATGAACATTTCCCTCGTTGTGAATACAATTTAAATATAAATTGAAGTAGAAAGTGTGTAATTCTTATCTCAAATACACATGTACGTTACTGAACCGTGACTTGAGTTATCTAAAGCATCTATTTTAATAAAAATTACATATATTTGGCCCAAGGATGCTTTGAATTTATGGGTATATGTAATTAGAAAAATCTTTATCGATTATAAATTATGCTTATTATTATTAGTTGAAAGAAATATGTTCGCCACTAATAAATAGGTGATTCAAAAAAAATTAAGAGTAAAAAATATTTTTGTAATATCTGACCCCCCCTTCAAATATTCTCAACTATTAAAAATTAACCTAGTTTTTAGGTGTTGTTTTATTCTAAAACAACACCTAGTTTTTTTACTAGGTGTTGTTTTATTTATTTATTTCATTTGATTTGGATCCAACCTGTTTGCAATCTGTAGATTACAATGCACAATATAAATTAATTTATTATTAAATATTATGGATATTTTATTATATTTTTTTAACATTTTCAATTATATTAAAATTTTGATTATTATTTGACTAAAAATATAAAAAAAAATATATTTTTTTAAATATCCAGGATGGACTTGAAATAACTGAGAATATTTAAAGTGGGGTATCGCAAGAATAATTGAAAAAAAAAATAATAGTGCTTTTGGAATACAGTTTAAACCACCATCATGGAATTAGCTGTTTCTGTGAAGTACCTACTCAGTAGTGACTGTTACGTGTGAATTTTTTACGTAAATAATATTATTAATAAAGTTTTGTTTCTTTTTAAAATATTTTATATTTTTTTCGCTTATATTTGCGATACCTAAAAATATAACCCTGTATAATATGTTGGTTAGTTATCTTCTTTACGCATACAATAGTCTTTATAGATTTTAATGTGGCAGATTAATTATTAGCAAGCCATACAACTGGATGTATAAATATCAAGATGGTGGACCAAGCAGGCGAGTCTAGTGTTGTCAAACTCAGCTGCTATCTTAAACATCCAGTTGTATTAGTGGTATCGATTTAACACGATTCTTATAAGGTACCAGCAAATTATCATATAAATGCACGTTTTTTTCATACTATTAAGTCAAGCTTTGATGTAAGAAATTTAAGATTATAGCTCGGTATTAAAATCGGTGTTTTATAATGGTGATTGTGTGAAACAAATCACATTTGAGGAAACACCTTGAACAAATGTGTGTGTGCATGTACTCGATGACCTCAACTAATACAAGTCGTCTTTGGTATCCATGATGTCGTGTCTTGTAACAACAACCTTAAAAATCAAAGCCTCATCATCAGCACAATGACTCACAATCGATAGGTTAAACTTGCATATGTAAATACACAGTGACCACAGTTTAACCTAAAGCCAGCATTCTTATAAAAATTATACATATAATGTACATTTTGAGAATCTTGTATGACGATAAGAGAATTAAATTAAAATGAATCGAATTTTAGAATAACAAGCCAACAAAGACGGAATATAAACACGCAACTATTATTATAAAAAATATCCTCTTCAATTTGGAAGAATTCAAAAATTTATAATATAATTTGCCTCTTAAGTTTATATATATATATATATATATATATATATATATATATATATATATATATATATATATATATATATATATATATATAATATATATTTTTTTATGTAAATATTTTACAATTGAGGAATTTTAAAGAGTGGTATAAAACAATGGTAATAATTTTTAATTTAACTGCAAATAATATTATGCTGAGCAAGTGTGACATTTACTCTACACTTTGATGAAATGAATCTTACATGACGGTTCATCCCTTTTCCAACTTCCCTATTTCATTTATTAAGTTAAATTTTAGAGGAATTTGTGTAAAAAATTCTACCAGTTTGTAGAGTTAACGCCAGCTAAAAACCAGCAAACGCTTCTGATTGTTCATCATCGTGTGTTCAGACACCAATTATGAACAATAAGAAGCGTTTGTGGGTTGTGGTAGTTATTTCTCCTCTAATCACATATTATATAATATTTTGGTATAATTTATTTCGTCAGTTTTCCAGCTAGAAACCCGCAAACGCTTCTGATTGTTCATCATTGTGTGTTTAGACCCCAGTTTTGACTAATAAGAATTGTTTAAGGGTTGTGGTAGTTACGTCATGTCTAATCATATACTGTATAATATTTTAAATTGAAATTCGATTGTAATAATAAAGATAACTAATGAAAAATGTTAGGTTAGGTCAATTTGCATATATATAAAAAATATATTTATTTATTAATAGTGCACCAAAATTGGGTCGCATTATTACCGGTCCGGTAACTTCGGGTTTAGCGAATGACCAATTAATTATTGGACCGCTTCATTTGGTATTCACTACGGGACTAGATTATTATAATAAATTCCTAATTTGACAGGCTTTGCAGGAAATTGTAGAAAAAAATATACATGTTAATGAGGACCTTGAAGCGTTTTAGATTAGACAAAAACATCGTGTACTAGACCTCCGAATATTAATTAATAAAATTTCCTAGACAGACAATTTCAGATTGTCACAATGACTAATGATTACAATTAAAATAACTGAGTGGGATTTATTTTTAAAAATTTATAAATATTTAAAAATAAATCCCACTCAGTGCTTCATATACATATTAAAGAAAATGTCAAACTCTAGAGGCGAACAAAATTTCCGCAACTGACTACTTCTAATATAGTATTGAAGTTTTGTGGTGTATTGGAAATTTGCCATTTCGCCATTGCTCTACAAATAAAAGAAACAAACCTACATTCATCGAAAACTTTGATATTAATTTGTACTTAATTCATTACAAATATACAGGATGGAATAAAAATTTTACTCTATTTAAGAATAATTACCGTTAGAGTATCGTTTAAGCTACATATATTTTTTTTTTCATATGGTATAACAAAGGCTTATTCATATAAAAGAAATATTGTAGTCATTAACAGTCGAGCCAAACTGTGAAATCAGTTAATTTATTTAATATTAAATAGTAAGGTTAAAAATATTTCTAAGAAAACCTACACTCTCATAAATATCCGCAGTTAAATAAACGTAGTAAATAAAAAAAATCGGTCATTAACCCTTTAGTAAAGGTCATTGACATTCATTTTTATGGAATTAAATGGTATTTTTAGTTAAATAAAATAATATATGTATAAAAAATGGTCATTTGTTTCAGGGAATCCAAATTATATAGTAATGCTTTTTTATTTATAATTTTGGGATACTGTTTTCCCCCTTAAAATATTCTCACTAACTATTTATTTTTTAAGAAAAGTCTCAGAGGATTGTGGTTGAAAGATTGGAAATAATATTAAATAAAATCTTCTTCACGCAGGTTTATTCTAATAACCTGGAGTTTTCAGGTATTCAATCATAATTCATCTTTTCATTCTAGAATAATTTAATGGATTAAATGATCATGTATAATGGTTTGATCTATTTTTGCATGATTTATGAGTTGTTGCTACTTATTGAATATGCATCGTAGAAAATAATTGCCTTATAATTATTGATATTAACTGCTAGTTATTCGAGGGGATTCACAATAAGAAATTGAATCAAACTGGAAAAAGGAAAAAATCACTCGGCGATGTTATGATTCTTTCCGTTGCATAATTTAATAATCAACATTGTTGGATAATAAATATCACGGGAAAGTTTCCACACTACAATTTACGATATTATTATTTATTAAATAATAATATTTACAACTAATTGTATTAATATACAGCGAAGCGATATTACAAACTTAGCCAAATTGGCAACGATCCAGAGTTCACACGGGAGTTCTGTTTAAAATACATTTTAATTTATGTAAAAATAATTATTTTTCAATTTAATTTGTAGAGTGCAATCTGCACGAGTGCTTTCTGAATATTTTTAAACTCACACGCATTGGCCTGCAAGTTTATTTATAATAATAACAAAATGGCGGATTAAACCTTTTAATTATTGAATTAATAAATTAAAACATTTTTTTATCTTATATTCACAGAGCGAATTTTTATAAGTAATGCCATCCAATTTCTTCAGAATAATTGATAACAATCGTTTATCGAATTAAAATATGTATATTAATTGTATTATCTGATTGGAAAAGACTGTACAATGTATGTATGAAAATTGAGCGGTTGCCCCCCAAAAATCGCCAGGCCTTTAAATATTTATCTTTTACCCAATTTATCAAATAATCGAATATTTAAATGTGGACGAAATTGAAAAGTTATTAAAAAAACTCGAAATGCCTTAATTGATTGTTGAATTTTATAATTGTAGTCTTTTTAAAAATAATACTGTAATATTTATCAAAATTAAATTGATTTAAATATTACACTTCATACAAAAATAAATCGGATTTTGTTGGGGGTTCTATGTAAAGTCTTCAAAAATAAATCCGCATAATTAAAAGAAGCCCCTATTACCAAAATCAATATAAATTTATCTAATAAATTAAACAACAAATGGGTCAAAAAACAAATTAATATCCAAGGCGAGTCGGTCATTTGACTGATAAAACGTGTATTTATCAATATTTCAATTGATTTATTTGTAATTAGTTGCACATATTTAATAAATCGTTGAACTATTAAAATGGATCAAAACAGTGGGTATTAATTGTATGCGGATTTCTACAAATGAAATAGCCTCAAAAATAAATCTTTTTTAATATACATTATCTAATCAGTAAAGATGATTAGATAAGTTTAGTCATTAATTGGTAATTATTTTTTTTGAGTAGATACAGTATTGATCTTGAGGTGTAAATAATGTACTAGGGTAATTTTAATTGAGATTTTCAATTAAAATTACCCTAGTACAGTTGTTGATGTTTTTTGATGTTCTGCATGATTTTTTAATAGGACGGTAATAAGTAAAGTGAATTTTCAAAGTAAATTATAAATAAAATAATTTAATACGGTTTTCATATGATGACAACACTCATCACAATATTTAAAAAGCGAGTTTCCCGATAAATATGTACTGTTTTTTGAGAATTGTCATTTATAATGCATAATTAAATATCTGTAATATTATTTTAAAAATAAATATTACCTATTATCATTAAAATAATGATATGAAATATTATTCTTCCATCTGGTAACACTGATGGATCCGCACAGACATATAACATACACACGTCTTAGACAATTATATATATACTGGTAGAATTTTGTATACAAATTCCTCTAAAATTTAACTTAATAAATGTAATAGGGAAGTAGGAGAAGGGATGAACCATCGTGTAAGACCAATTTCATCAATGTGTAGAGCAAATGTCACGTAATAATATTATGCTGTCTTGCTCAGCATAATATTATTTGCAGTTAAATTAAAAATTATTACCATTGTTTTCTACCACTTTTTAAAATTCCTCAATTGTAAAATATTTACATTAAAAAAAATATATATATATATATATTAATTGAATATACAAATTTAAAAAATGTCACATTGTAGACGATTGAGTATACAAAATGTTTGAACAATTAAAACCAACGTTTTTCGAAGATGAATTTTTTGGGGATATTATATATTTAAAAAAGTGTCACAGGAACGTGATTTTTTTTTGAAGTAATAAAAAATTGTGAAACTTGAAGGGGGTGTCTTTATTGAAGGTGAATGTTGTTATATGGGTGGTGGTGTGACCTAGTGAAGGGGAGGTCTTCCAATCGATATCTGGCAGAGCTTTTTGTCTCCGACCTTGACCCAGCCTGGCTTCCTACAGCCTCCACAACCCTCCAATAAAACAGCCTTCAAGCACCTTTAAAACACCCCTAATTGTATATTAATACATTTCACGTGTTCTCGCTGGTGACTGATGAGACTAATTAAATAAAATTCATAATGATCAGTTAACATTTCATGATGTCTAATTTATGACAATATTTTCTAATATCAAATGCATCCTTTCTCATATTTGTTTGTTATATTATAGATATATATATATATATATATATATATAGTATATATATATATATATATATATATATATATATATATAAGAATTAGCACCAAAAATATAACATATTATAAAAAATATAGAGAACATCATGATTGCTTAAAGTTAAGGAATTCTTTCATACTTATCATTAATGCACAGTAGAGCATGACAAATATGTAATTTTCCACCCCATTGGCATTCCATTCGTTCAAAAGAACTATGGATTTGGTTAATGGGGAGTGACGGAGTATGTTAGTATGGGTCCTAGGGGTTGCAAACAAGAAGTGAGAGCGACAGCGCGTATAATTCTCGGGAACAAACATATGATAATATTTTTTATTTATCACTAATAAAACTACTACTATTAGGTTGGATACTATTGTATAAATATTCGTTTACTTCGGAGTGGAAAATTATAAATTCACATAATATTTTTGTGAAATCAGTAGAACTAATCAATGAACTTGTATTAAAGCGAAATAATTCTGAAAAAAATGACATGGCCATACCAGATTTCATTTAATACAATGTTATGTAAAATCTCTGATTGGTTCTACTGATTTCACAAGAATATTATATGAATTAATTATTGTACACTTCAAAGTAAACTGATATTTTTATAATAGTGTCAAACACAATAGTTAAAAATTTGTATTTTTATCGGTGATAATTAAAAAAGATGCATTTGATATGAAATATTGTCATATTAGACATCATGAAATGTGTAAAAAATTGTGTCAATGACTTTGTTTGGGGGAATTTCTAAAAGCGTGAAAACCCAATATTATTGTAGTTTTAAAAGGCTATTGAATACTTTTCAAGTATTAATAATATGTAATTTATTATAGATTTATTTATTAAAAGTAATCAATTATGAGGCTTTACAATCCCTGATTTTATATAATATCGATAGGTTTATTATTATTTAATCTATGATGATAAATTGAAAACAAGTTAATCATTAAAATGTTAAAAATCTTCATAATTTAAGCAAATTATTATCATTAGAAGTGGGACTATTCTAATTAATACATTATTTATTTGGTGGATTTGTACGAATTTAATTATTAAAATTACACATGGTCACTTTATAATCGAAGTAGATTTTAACTATATTATAAATTACCACAAAAATATTAGAATACTTGTAGTTATTAAATGTAATTTAATTAAGCAATGATTAATATTGTGTAACATTCCGTCCTTAAATATTTACTCTATAAAAAAATTTTGTGTGCAATATTTGTTAATAATAATGATATAAAAACTATGTTAGAATCTTACCTTTACGTCGAAGCAATTGAATCGAAAATAAACGGGAAACTTACCTGAAACAGAACGAAAAAAACATTTAATAAAAAAAATACACGAGTAATATTACATATTGCTTTTTTAGTCATCTTGCCAATGTCAAGCCAAATTTAGTTCGTTAAAATTTGGATTTGAGCCCGGAACCTCGGACATGAAGACTACAACAGAATCCACTACGCTACCGATAAAAAATATACAATGTGAACGATGTTGGCGATTCATATCCCGGCATTACGTAAATAATGTTCATTAAGTCGAATGGGAAAACTGTATAGGAACATATGTTATTAACCAATCTGTTATTAATCAAGTATTAACCAATTATTACAAGTCAGACAGAGCCGCCCTTTTGGTGATCTTTATAACTATCAATAGTAATATATAGTTAAGATTTTCTAAAAAAGAAACGAAAATATAATTCAAACAAGCTTATCATTTAGTTCTTTTATTGAATAAAATTCAAAATATTATAGGTTTAACACCATACAATATTTTGCCAGAACGTATTATAAAGTATATTTTCAATAATTAAAATAATGTTTATTGTAAATTAATGTTTATTGACCTATAGAACAAACAAAAGGTATAAAGCAAATAAATCAGTGTAAATTGATAAAATAATATTTTTTTAATAATTAATCCTAACCTAACACCATATATATTTATAAACCAATAATTCATAAATCAATTGTAACTAGTGTATGGCATATATAAGTATAAAATATAATTCAAACAAGCTTATTTTTTAGAACTATTATAGATTTATTATCATACATAATTTTTTAAGTATATTTTCAAAACAATTGTTGTGTCTAAAAAAACAAAAATTTGTAAAAACCCAAAACGCCCCTCGGAGCGTATATAAATAAAATGGTTAAAGAGTTTGTGTGGCCCGTAAGTTGCTATTGTATTTATTTGGTAAAATTTCACGTTATTATTAAGATGATGAAATATTTAATGGGTGAATTCATGATCAATTATAGACAGGGTTATTGGCCTAAAATGAGATACGAAGTTTAGTATGGAGGGACTGAAATGCAGGAGAATGTATTGGAGTTAGGCCAAAAGAAGCCGTCTGCTGCATAATTTGTAAATATAGCCGAAGCAGTATCGGACGAAGCTCCAAAAACCTGGAATTCATTGTAACTATCCTGAGTTCTGGTGCTGAGCCAAGTGTGGATTTAAAAGACTAATCAGCGTATTTAAGAGGTAACAAATAAACTCGACTGAATAATATTTACACAGATGTTCATCAACAAAGAGGCCGAATTCCGAGAGAGACGAGATTTACTGAGAACTCACTGAACGACATTATTGTGAATCATCACTTTGTGCATAATGTTTCAATTAGCGAACTTTCATGTATGTGCGACTTTTCTTAAAATATTAACCCTGTTCACTGTCATGCCTCATGCACAAATTTTTTTATATGAACATATCGGAATCAAAATAGCATACATGTCGCGAAAAACAGCTTATGAAAATACACCTTTCAATACATTTCTATTTCAATATATTTTTAGTCTGTCTTCAAAAAAAAATCTGAGTCACATCTTGCATGTATGAAACGTCAAAAAATGTTGCTTTTCAATCATTATTTAACCTATTAAATAGGACTTTTTCGAAATAGTAAAATAGTCCTATTTGACCGGCAACTAATGTAGATTCATCCATTATCTTTAACACATTTCATGTCTCTGTCAATAGAAGGTATTTAATCGTAAATTGTTATATTTTATAAATAATAATTAAACCGAGTGACACGTGACAGGCAGTGTTACCAGATTGAATATGTGGCTCAGTTCCATAAAGACTTAACAGCACACAGATTTTTTTTGCACTTACGATATTATACGCTGGAGCAGTCGATTTGCTATTTGGACCACTCACAAGCAATGAGTTCATATACAGGGTGGACTTAAATTAACTGAGTATATTATAAGGAGTGGTAGAGTATCGCAGAAATAAGTGATTTTTTACAAAATATTAATAAAAAATAACTGCTTAAATAACAGCTGATTCCAAGATGATGGCCCAAACTCGATTCCGAAAGCACTAATAATATTTTTAATTAATAATATAAAAATATTATATTTTTATTTATTTTTTGATATCCTGCAACCCTCTAAAATATTCGCAGTTAATTCAAATTCACCCTGCACATGTAGATTTGCCTAAAATACCTTAAACGACGTTAAAACCATGGGAGACAAAGATGATTGCAGCCCTTGGTGATTACCAAGGGCTGCTTTTATCACTCGTACTGTTAATCTGTCACTTAATAACATTACACTGTCTTTCACATAGTATAGTGCGTTATTAAAAATTGCTTGATATATTCAAGGACATGTTATGTTTTTGTAAGAAAAATCTTGTTGCTCTCGAGTGTCGGATTTTCGGGATATTAGCAGGTGGCCACAGCCCGCATATATGTGTAATATGGACATGTAGTGTTCGAAACATGAAGCAAAATAATTTCTCAACAACCTGAAAGGGCGAGAGTTTTAAATTAAACTAGTATTGTTCCATTATTAGAATTTTACGTTTTTACATATTATCTTCATGCAATTTAAAAAAATATATTAATTATAAATTACAAATGAGGGAGTAAATATATTTTGGGGTAATAGTTGACCGCTGATTTACATTATCATGAGTATGTTTTTTGGAAGCGCTACATTTACAGCTCGTACTGTTTATCTGTCACTTGTCAATCTAACTAATAATATTACCCCATCTTTCACTTAAAATGGTAAAGTGCATCATTAAAACTTGCGCGATATACAATTCGGATATTATTATAATAAAAAGCTTGTTGCTCTCGAGTGTCTGATTTTAGGGACTACACTGTTAGTAGCCACAGCTCGCTTATGTGTGAAGTATATGTATAATATGCGCATGTTGTAGTATTGACCACGTTCCAATGTATGAAAACAATAATAAAGACACTTCTATACAATATATATTCATTGCTCACTATTTTTTATTTCAATTTTCCTCCATTTTTAATACTATTACAAATGATTTTAGATCGATTCAATTAATTCAATAAAAAAAAAGTCAGATTGACACACATCTCTTTAGAAGTGAGCAAAAGCAATCGGCAACCCAAGGTCACTGGTTCAACGATTGAAAGTGTAACGATCGACTACAAAAACCGGTATCGATCTTATAAAATATATTTGAGAAAAATCTCATTTATTATGCATAGAAGATGTCGGTGTGGAAAATTATGCGGAAGATATAGATTAAATAATTTATATAATAATTATTTAAATAAATCGCGAGTTATTGTACAAACCGATTAATTACACAAAAATGATAGAATACCTCCAGAGTTACGCAGCTGTATGAAGAAACCGGTCTTTATTGTTAATCTTTATCAATATATCACATTTCAATAGGCTTTTTATTAAAATCTTTATTATCAATACATTGGTTAAAGGAATATTTAAAAAGTTAGTATAATAATATAAATAAAGTATTAATTTTCTAATACATAATAATGGCCATTAAAGTTGTAATTTTTTTAAAATTTATTCACATTGATCAAAAAATTCACCTGTATATTCTGTACATTTAAGCTTAGTATTCAAGCATTAATTTAATACAATTAATATCAAGATTCTTACATTGTATGAAGATGATAATACAGTTTTTTAATGTAAATAACAAAATTCGTAATGCATATTTCTATAATTATTAAATTCTAATCTGAAAAAAAGAACACTAGTAAAATCATTTATTTAATTACTTTTCGGTGCAACTATGCATTCTCGATAAATATTTTATTGAATAATATAAATTAAAAAATCGGTGGATATTTCAATACGAATTTCACAATCCGTGGAAATGTGTTTTGTAAAATCAGTTGGGGACTTGGTTGAGTGTATATTTAGTGTGTATAAAACCGCATGGTGACCCAATTTTTTTATTTGTCTAAGAAATCATGTTCAGTTTTGTGTGTCAATTGGTTGTCATTGCAATATTGTGCTCTATGTGAGCTTTAATAATGATTTTAAAAAAATAGGAAGTATGCTTAAAGAGAATTTAATACAAGTGCATTCATGCTGTTATTTTTTTAAATTGAATAATGCGCACTTTTCTAACAAAGACAATGAGGAAACCCAACCATATAAAGTGTGATTTATTACAATGACGAATTAAATTAAATAACCTGTCCGGATGAAATACTAATAAGTTTATTGAGGATGTTAAACGAGAACGGTTTTTTTATTAATAAAAATAAATAAAATAAAAGAGTGAAGTCGACACCACTGATGTTAGAAGGTCAAACAAGTGGATGATAAATATCAATTTGGCTACACTATCAATACACAAATTGTCTCACTTAGACTCGTCAGCTTGGTCCGACATCTTGATAATTATACATCCAGATGTCTGCCATTTTTATCGGCGGTAACGGTTATGTCTATTAAGAGTTTAAAAAGACATTTTTAGATAAAAAATACTACTCTTCATTTACGATCTTTATAGAATTCAGATATGCCGCAAACGGCTCTTATTGGTCAATAAATCAGTATCATTTTTAATTTATTTCTGTACCAGAGTTTACATTCTCTTCATTCACGATGTTTGTAAAATATCAGATTTGAGATTAGCACAAATAGCTCTAATTGGTCATCCCCATCTACTGACAAGTTCAGCATTATCATCAGTACGACTTGGGATCTCCCGTAATGCTCTAGTGGTACTGCAGTATGATATAATAAAAAATGTATATATAAATAAATAAATATGATAGAACGGGATGCAATTACACAATTTTAGATAACCGCAAAACCATATTCAATATCATTATTCACGCACAATATTTTTCGTCTTAATATTTAGGCATTTGTAATTTTGAAGCTTTTCTAGTTACTATTTTTTTCTAGAAATTTATTGATAGAACTTTTCAAGAATTTGACTAATTAATATGACCAAGCAGACAAACTTTATGTATACTCATCAACTGGTTGACGTCATTTGGACGTAGGCTTTGTCTAATTTTAGCCTTTAGTTATTTTTATACAATATATAAGGGTTGATCTTGTAAACACGAAAGTATATACATAGTTTGTAATTGAACGGAGATGAACTTTAAAAAATATTATTATAAGTGTTTTCATAAAGAAGATGATGAAACAAAACCCGAATATTACAAACGCATATTAATATTCTTGGTGACATACACTTATTGGCGAATGGTTGAATGTTTATTCAATATATAAGAAGGATATTCACATTCCTTTTTATTGTGCCGAACCGGTAAATCTTCATTTACCGAGTATATTATTTTTAGCCATAAATTTGTGTTGTAAGATCTTGTTACGATAATAAATAAATAATAATTAAAACAGTGCCCTCTGAAGATATTCCTGAAACGTGCCCCACGTGAGTTTAGTATTGCCAGAAATAACCCAAAATAACAACCAGACTCTTATTTACAAATCACTCCGGGAAAGACATTTCTGGATCATCTTTGCTATTTTAAACTGCAAATTTTTATCATCACTTCTTTCAATTATTAATAATTGGGGTAATAGATATTTTTTACACTAATTATAGTTTAAGACATCAAACTAACTTCAGTCATTGTGTGACCAATCACAGCCATTGATGTATTTCCTATCAGTCTATTTAAAGTGTGACATTTACTCGATACAAGATAGAACATTGAAAACTATTAATGATACATTATTTTGTTTATTCGGCTATAGTAATTAATTCAGTATGAATTATAAAAATATTTGCAAATTATAATATGAAGTTATAAAGGTTAAAATTTTAAAAGAACATGCATTTACGTATGTCCTTTTGTTTATAATGTATCACAGATAAAAGAGTAAAGTGTACATATGTTTTTTGTGATTATAATATAAAAAAATGACAATTTTATTTTATTTATGAGTGCGTAGAGCATTTAAAAAATGACAATTCCAAACGAAACAATTTTCAGTTTTGTATTAATTTACCTGTTAACATCTTAAAATAATTTTTAAGTGTGTGCAATATTGAATATATTTTCAGTGAAATCATTTATTTAAGGGGCTTTTTAAGAATGTTTTCACAACAACGTATTAATTCATAATCGCCTTAATATTTACCTTAAAAAGGAAATCAGAATAAGCCTGGGTCAAAACGATCGATCGGGATTTTTATTAATAATATTCCCGATATTCTAGTCGTAATAAACGATCAAATATTTTTTTTCAACGTATATTAAAAAAAAAATATTCCAAATACGTTTTTAAGATTAACATATAACCTGGATGACCAGTGAAAATATATTCTCAATAATAAGAGGTATGGATTCAGAGTAAATTTTATACAAGTGTTACGAAACGTGCTTCTTTAGAACAATTTCATACAATAAACTCAATTCATCATTGTATAAGTTAAAACTTGTTTTTCAAGTTTTGATCGAAAGGGTTTCTTCGGGGTTGGGGGTTATGAAACTGTATAACGCACATTTAATAAAATAAAAATAATTTAAAGTATTACTATGACGGATGATGTGACTTTTGGAACAGTTCCAACTGCGAAGACGTCCATTATTTTTTTTAAAGCGATTCTTTCTCTCGTTCGTGGAATTATCATACCGTATTTTATACACATGTTGTATGAAAAGATTGTCGTTGTTAATTTAATTGAAAACAATTCACGTGGTAATTATGACGATATAACCTGGTCGCGTGTTTCAGCCACGTGTTGCCTCGGGGTTAATAACGAACGATTCCTAGATTATTTAATTTATTTTCTGATAATAACACAATATTCAATCGAAAGGTCAATCTACCAAAAATAGCAGCAATCTCCATTTGTACCCAACAACAATACGTTTCTTATTATATTAAATTTTAATAAACAAATAAAAATATCACTAACACCTAACGTAGCCTGAAATTAATTTCACACGTATTTAAACTGTATGGAAAAATGCAATTCGAGAGCTTATAAAAATACTTATTAGTGATTAGGATTACAGATAGAATTAACAGTTTTACAGTTTAATTAGTGTTTTTATCAGAATCAATAAAAATATCAAATTTTATTCAGCGAGAATATTTTTTGGGAGTATGGCAAATATAAGCGAAAAAAGTATTAAATATTTTTATTATAAATTAAAAATATTAAATATATAATTAAAACATACACTAAACACGTGAGTCACAACTGAGTCAGCTTCACAGAAACAGCTTATTCTAAGATGGTGGCCCAAACTCGATTCCAATATCACTAATAATATTTTTTTAATTAATAATAATAATAATTTTATTTGCATATAAACGCTCATAAGAGCTGTTTTGTTTTTACAGACAAGACAAAAATATAAAAAGGTTTAAAACAAAAATGAAAAATTAATTATAATATATAAACTGCTTGTGTAAGATATATATAAAATAAAATTAAGAAGCAATCCCTATGTAATCAATCCCTTTTTTATTATTTATATAAGGTATAAAAAATAGAAAAGGATATTAATAAAATCGCGATCGATCATCTTGATCCAGGTTTACTCCAATTTCCTGGATTGTAAGGTAAATACTATGCGATTATAAATTAACACGCTGTTGTGAAAATCTTCTTAAAAAGTCCTTCGAAATACAAATATATAAAAATGAAAAAATAAAATTTTAAAAATGATTTCACTGAAAATACATTCACTACTGAGTAATTCACAGAAACAGCTGATACTAAGAGATTTAATTTTTAATTATTAATAATATTTTTTATTTATTTATTGGTGCGATACCATACCACCCTGTAAGATATTCTCAGTTAGTTCAAATCCACCGTGTATATATTTATACGATTTTAAAAATAATTGTGTATTTCAATCTTATTAGGCTTTGGTTTATGACAAGGGATATATGTAAATAAAAAATTGTACCCTTATTTATAAATAATAAATTAAAAGAATAAAAATATTTCTACAAAAGTTTTGCGATAACTTACATCCCCTTAAATATTATCAATATTTTTTAACAAAAAACAAAGTGTATACACTTAATGAAACTTTATTAATTGAAAAAAATTTCTCATCGACGTTTAAATGTCAAACTATGCTTTGAAAATGTTTGGCAGTTTTGAAATTTTTAAAGGCTTTAATATTGAACAACCGCAAAAACACGATATGAAATGTGACGATTATGAAATTGGTTTCTCAGTTTCATTGAAACATTAATATTAAGAAATTGAATTGAAGCAATTGAAACAATGATCCAATTGATTGATATTATGATATTGGGCATACTAAAAGTGTATTTAATCATTGGTCTTGAGCCAATAAATCGAGTTGCCATCGTAAGATGCGATTT
The DNA here is from genome assembly GCA_022606485.1 of Agraylea sexmaculata. NCBI lineage: Eukaryota > Metazoa > Arthropoda > Insecta > Trichoptera > Hydroptilidae > Agraylea > Agraylea sexmaculata. The sequence goes on along the minus strand of JAGTTH010006058.1, from coordinate 45,036 downwards.
GTCGAGGTGATTTTCCGATGACCTTTTCTATTTCCATCCACTTCGATATAACAAGTATTTCCTGAAACCTTAAAGGGCATTCAAATGTGTTACTTTATAAGCTTTGAACTAATATATTAATAAATCGTTTAGTTTTTCATATAGATAATAGTATAATTTAATGCCTATACAGGGTGGACTTAAACCAAATAAGAATACTTTAGGGGATGGTAGGGTATTGCAAGAATAAGTGATTTTTTATATTAATGAACAATAATTGATTAATTCCTAACGTATTTAAGAGACACAACACACACAATAGCCCCTTCTGTATACTTAACAGAAACAGCTGATTTGAAAATGACGGAAGAATAGATAAAACCTTAATAAAAGTATGTAAAAAATGCATGTTTTTATTTAACACTGTATGTAAAGATCAAATATGCTAATAAATATAATAAAACGAGATATCATCGGCTTTCTTTTTTTCCATTTTTACAAGAGAGACAAAAAATGAAACTCAAGCTGAAAAACGTAAACTTAAAACTATACATTTTTTTAAATCAATTATTATTTACATATATATATATACACATATTTATAAAGAGTGGACATAATAAGTGATTTTTTTTATTATTAAATTTTAAATAATGTTCTTAATACATGACGTATTTAACAGACACGCGGAAAAGCGAAGTCCACTACTCAATATTTGAAAGAAACATCTAATTCAAAGATGGCGACCCAAAATCGATTCCAAAACCAAAAAATATTTATTGGTATTATTTAAAAAAAAAAAAAAATGTTTTTGGAATCGAGTTTGGGCCACCATCTTGAAATCAGCTATTTTTGTGAAGTAGTGACTGTCGTGTAAATATTGTGTCTTTTAAATACTTGAGGAATAAAGCAATTATTTTTATGTTTAAGTCTATCCTGTTTAAAGGTTATTCATCATTTATTTTATGAAACCTTTATAAAAATAGGCTTACGAATATTTGCTAAATAACGAAGAATAGTTCCAAAATTTCCGCATTAAAAATTCCCACTGAGTATATGACATTAAAATCTAATAATAAATATTTTATTGAAGAAAACCGACGATATGAAAAGCTTCTATATAAATTTGGTTATAATAAATGAGGCTTTAGCGGTTGTAGATATGAGGAAGTGTAAGCCTTCCTTTTGATCAATTTAATAATATACAATGGTTTCCATACAATAATATCCAGATAAGGCATCGAGGCTTTTAAATTTTTTGCTACACCGAGGAAGGTTAAAAAGTAACTTCCTAATTCGAATAACTTACGTCAAACACGGCCACGCCATTAAAAAAACCATTACATTTGAAATGCTTTTAATAATGATGCAGAATCCAATGAGCACTTTTTCGAATAAACAGAGTGATAATTGAATGATAAGTCGTTCGCTAGTAAAAAATGCTTCCCCTTCAATTAAGATTAATATACCTAAAAACCATTATATTTAATATAATTTCGCTTACATAAATACTAGTTTTCATACATAATTGTATTAACACACAAACACGTGATGAATTGTTTGATGTACTCGCGTGTCTACGTTTACGTAACTTACGTAATTTTTTATCGAAACTGTAAAAAAAATAGTATACAGAATGGACTTAAAATAACTGAGAATATTTTAGGGGGTGGTAGTATATCGCAAATATAAGCAAAAAAAAAAATTTATTTTTTATAAAAAAATAATCATAATATAAATACGTATAACAATACACACGTAAGAGTCACTAATGAGTACTTCACAGAAACATCTGATTCCAAGATGATGGCAAAAACTCGATTCCAAAAGCACTATTAATATTATTATATATTTTTTAATATTCTGTTATTTTAATTCAACCCTGTATGAATTGATTATAATGGATTTAAAGCATATGGTTTTTATAGAGTAATAATTTTATGTTTACGATGACTTTAGAGGCAATAAATTGTTGTTTGATTGTTATTTAACATGTTAATATTTTTAATCATTTTAATTATTAATTTAAAATAAATATATGTGTCCTTTTATATTTTTATTTCGTATTAATATGGATTCAAAGAAGTTTAATATTTCACCAACAATTCGTAATTAATTCATAGTCATACCAGTCTCAATATTATAAACCGATGTTAACCCGGCATTACACGTACAACCAAATTAATTTATTTTATATAATTACCGTTTAATAATACATTCATAGTTAAAAATCAAGCACTACTTTTAAATGGCTTTATTAAGATTAGATGAGATTTATTACAAGAAGTAATACAATGATGATTTTACAGTACAGATGGCCTTTCAGAGAAATTAATTAACATCCATTATTGAAGTTTGAAAGATGTAATTGTTCAGACAAAGAGTTGGAGAACTGAAGGAGGATCTCTTTGTGGTTCTTCTTCTTGTCTCATCAAAGCCCTCCTATATTTACACGTGTAAGGACAAAGACAAGATTAATATGACTCACAATACCCATTGTGTATTTAATATTATCAATAATAAGACGCATTTTAATATTAATATAATAATATAGGTTAACCAGCGTAATAGCTCAGGGGATAAGAAGCGTGGCTGGCTACAAATACTGTACTCATGGGTTCAAATCCCACTCAAGTCATTTTTTTTAAGTGATTCGATCGATCATCTTGATACAGGTTTACTCATATTTCCTGTATTGTAAGGTAAATACTGATTACTAAGACGGTGACCTGTGTAACTAGTAATAGTTAAGATTGTAACATCACACTCACTTACACTCACATACACACACGTATGCACTCGGCGGCACGACGAGCAATCGCCCTGTTCCATACGACACTTCAAACAGTACACACGTCTCTTGTGTCCATTCCCTCAACAGCTTTTATTTAATATAACATTAAATCTCGTTATATCTTTTATTTAATATAACAGCACATTATACCACGTTATATCTGGTGACCCCGACATTGGATTTCGCAATCTTCATCTGATCTGGACACGAATCACCGACGAGGAACAGCAGGAAGTAAGGGTATATGGTTCTCTTCAATTCATCATCAAATAACAAGTAAGACCATTCCTCATCTTTCACATCAAAATCAAAAAAAATTGTCAAAAAAGAAAAAAATTGTGTCGACACATTCCGCAAGTGAAGAATAATTCTGAAAATATTACAACCGTCATCGAATATTATCATATAATAATTCCGAGAATATTACCACCAACAGTGCAATCGCTGAGTCAACACCTATTAAATAAACATTACTGCATTACTCATATTACGGCCACACGCATATCAGCATACAACATTATAATCATAATTAATACAACAAATATAATAAATTAATACAACATTGAATGGGACATTAACATACTTAACACACCACCCACCAACAACCAACACCATCATCATCAGCAACTGATGGACTGATGGGTGAACGCCTCAGCACAGATGTCGAGTCCGTGCAACTTCATCGCAGAAATCACACCAAACAACAGCGATACAGCCATGGCACGGATGAGACAAGATATGGAGGACCTAAAACAACTGGTCCGGCAGTTGTCCATATCAGTGGTCGATAGAACACGAAGACCTTATGAGCCAAATTTCAGAGATCGCAGCCGACAACGCAGAAGCCGTAGCCGACAACGTAGCCGGCAACGCAGCAACTCGCGGCCGACACATGACAACTGTTGGTATCATTTCAAATTCGGCGCCAAGGCAAACAAGTGCCAACAGCCGTGTAAATTCAATGCGGAAAACTAGACGCTGCAGCGACCGCAGAGGTGGACAGCGCTGCAGCCCTTCCAATATCACACCGCCTCACAATGCACGACATTCGCACCAGGAAGGCCTACCTTGTCGACTCCGGAGCAGACATTTCAGTACTGAAAGTAACAGACAGCAAACAACCTGCCACAACAATTACAGCAAGAGCAGCTAACGGAACGCCCATCAAGACTTACGGGACCAAGAGGATAACACTGCACCTCGCTCCCAACGCAATCTACACATGGACGTTCATCATTGCTGATGTCGAGCGCAACATCATCGGGGCCGACCTTCTGAAACATCACCAACTGTTAATAGACCTCAGTGGGAAATGTCTCTTCGACAAACAATTTAGAGTGAAAATACAAGGACAGGTAGACCAAGAACAAATCGAATCCATCAAATTATTGGCACCAACGAAGGAATACTTATCGGTCATCAAAAAATTTCCGGAATTGTTTGACGCCGATAGGATAAAAAAACCTTCAAAACATTCGGTCCGACATCACATCACCACAACAGGTACACCGGTATACGAGAAAGCGAGATCTCTCAATAAAGTGAAGTATGACAAAGCGAAGCAGGAGATCATCAAATTACAACAATTAGGGATTATACGACCATCATCCTCACCTTGGGCATCCCCTATTCACATCGTGGAGAAGAAAGACGGGGGAATACGCATCTGTGGCGACTACAGGCGACTTAACGCTCAAACCGCTCCAGATAGATACCCCATACCACGCCCTTCCGAGGCTCAAAATCATCTCGAAGGAAAAAACATTTTCTCCAAAATCGATCTCAAACGGGCTTATCATCAAATACCAATAGCCGAAGAAGATATTCCGAAGACAGCCATCTCAACACCTTTCGGATCTTTCGAATATGTGAAAACGCCATTCGGACTTCGAAACGCAGGACAATCTTTCCAACGCTCCATAAACACCATACTTGGAGATATGGAAGACGTATTTGTCTACTTAGACGACATCTTAATCGCATCAAAGAACGAAGAACAACACCTTAAGTGCATCACAGAACTTTTCTCGAGATTGGACAAATTCGGTTTATCAGTCGCACTCGAAAAATGTCAATTTGGCCTTACTGAAATAGAATTCTTAGGATTTAAAATAACAACAGCAGGTATACAACCAATTTCTGAGAAGATCCGCATCATAGAGGATTTTCCAAAACCACAGACAGTCCTAGAATTAAGAAGATTTTTAGGGATAATTAATTTTTACAGAAAACTTATTCCTAAAGCAGCTCAATTTCAAAAACCACTGAACAAATACCTTACTTCGTCGAAGAAAAAGGACAAAACACCAATAGTGTGGGACGATGAAGCCAACGCAGCTTTTCAATTATGCAAAGAAGCGATAGCGAAGGCAACCACACTAGCACACCCATCAGCCGAAGCTACCATGGTCCTGCTTACTGACGCTTCAGGATCCTGTGCGGGAGGAGCACTTCACCAACAAATCGGAAACGTGCAGACAAGCTTTTCACCAAGTTCACGACATAGCTCACACTGGCAGCAGATCTACAATTAAAGCCATCAAGGAACGATTTTTCTGGAAAGGTATCAACCAAGACGTAACGAAGTGGGTTAAAAACTGCATCACCTGTCAACGTTCAAAAATCCATCGCCACACTCGCAGTCCTTATGGAAGTTTCATCGAAACCGATCGTTTCGAACACCTCCATATTGACATAGTTGGACCATTACCTATCTGCCAAGACATGTCCTATCTAATAACAATGATTGACAGAGCAACATCCTGGTTCGAAGCCATCCCAGCACAAAACATCACAGCTGACACGGTAATCAAAACACTGCTGAATCACTGGATCGCTAGGTACGGTTCACCTATCACCATCACTAGCGATCAAGGAAGACAATTCGAATCAGAGGTATTCAACAAGTACTGTCAACTTCTTGGCATTGATCACAACCGAACTGTTGCTTATAACCCAAAAGCTAACGGTAAGGTTGAAAGACTGCATAGAACTATCAAAACTAGTCTAATGGCCCAACTCAAAGGCAGTACCAACTGGATAGATGCACTACCAATCGCACTCCTGGGCATCCGGAACGCGGTTAAGGACGGCGATGAATATTCCGCCGCACAAAGAGCATTCGGCATCTCACTTCGATTACCAGGTGACGTAATTTCACCTCAAACATCCAAAAAAACATCAAACGAATCAACCAAAGATCTCATCAGGGCAATGTCAACTTTAAGACCCAAGTTGTCCAGAAATAACACCAGGGAAAAACTCTACAAGCCGGATGAGTTAGACAACTGTGAGCACGTCTTTCTCAGAAGAGCAGATAAGAAACCACTGGTCCAGCCTTATACAGGACCCCACAAAGTCATTGAAAGAAAAAATAACAACCTCAAAATTGAAGTAAGTGGGACACAAATAATTGTGAACACAGACAGACTGAAACCAGCATTCTTCTTAACTGACGAGTCAGCAGACAGCCCAACTAGGTCAGGCAAAGGCAGCAACAATCTTAAGCACTCATCAGCACCTGACTCATCCGACGACTACGTAACTAGATCTGGGAGAGTCAGCAAAAAAGTGCGATTCGCTGACGCAGAATGACGAAGCTCATACATATTATTGTATAGAATCAACTGGACACTTGAGACATCACACATATCATTGTATAGAGTCGTAAAAGTTTCACAGGTTCTTCAAACCCTTGCTCCACTTTTGGGGGACGCATGTAACATCACACTCACTTACACTCACATACACACACGTATGCACTCGGCGGCACGACGAGCAATCGCCCTGTTCCATACGACACTTCAAACAGTACACACGTCTCTTGTGTCCATTCCCTCAACAGCTTTTATTTAATATAACATTAAATCTCGTTATATCTTTTATTTAATATAACAGCACATTATACCACGTTATAAGATCACCGACAAACAATGAACACATTGCTGTGTAACACAAAAAAATTAAAGCTCCTCAGGTCGTAAATAAATAAATAAATCATATTTATTCGTACCGCATTCGTATTCGTATTTTAAGGACTATAAATTAATTTAATCATTGGATACTTCTTAAAATAATCATGGCGTTAAAAACTCTTGAAAAAGATTGTTGTTGTAATTGTAATAAATACCCAAAAAACAATTTGTACATTACAATTAAGACTATTACACTGCACTGAATAAGTGTAATGCTTCCTGCCTGAATCAGTGTCGTTCGGTAATAATAAGAAAATGTTGTGAATATGAAAAAAAGTGATTGATTAATAAAAAATATGCTAAGATACTGATTTTTTAAAATATATATGTGAATTAAAATTTGATGGCTTATTACCTCAAAAACATATCTACAAATTATTAGTATGCAATGAGAGAAAGAGAAACAAATATTAGTGTTTCTTTATTGTAATATATAATATATATAATTGTCTAACTGTGTGTATTTTATATGTCTGTCTGTCTGTCTGTCTGTCTGTACGGGTCAATCTTTCAAATCTTTCAAATATCCTCAGCGTATACAGAGTCGCTATATACAGAAAAATAGTCCTTAATATATCAGGGTACAAGCATTAAAATTCCGTGTGCTCTTAAGTCTTTATGGAACTGAGCCATATATTCAAAATGGAATAGAATATTTGGTAGTGAGACTGCATTTAAATTTGTTGATTATTGAAGATATGCGAAAGTAGCCTTAATATGTATCGAATACCTTCGAGATATCGTATACTTTCGTTTGAAATATGTTTGCTGTCAGTATTGATCTTAATATATGAAACTTCAAAAAATGTTCATTTTTAATGATTGTTTAAACTATAAAATGGGGCTTTTTCGAAATAGTAAAATAGTCCTATTTGACCGGCAACTAATGTAGATTCATCCATTATCTATAACACGTTTCATGTCTCTGTCAATAGAAAGTAGTTAATCGTAATCTGTAAAATTTTATAAATAATGGTCAATCGAAATCCCATTATGACAGCTAGGTGTTGCTAGGTGTTGCCAGGGGTATAAATAATTCAATTTTAAATATTTAATCATAATTAATACATATCTAAAATCTCGAAACGGGTATTTTAATGATAATATTATTTAATTAATTTCAAAATAATATTTTAGAGATATTTAATAATTATACATATAATATATACAGAGTCGCTATATTATATGAAATGCATTGCATTCCTTGCACTGGCAACAATACAGATGCTGACAGCCGCGTCATTCGCGTTGTTATTAAGATCTTATACTCCGCTCCTGTTATTTTGTTTATTCGTCATCAACTGAAGCTCCAACATCATCACCATCATCATCATCATCATCATCATCATCATCATCATCATCACAGGTGGACCAACATCTTCTTGCATTTGAATTTCACCCCGTCTGACACGTAATACATGTGTTTAATAATAATAATGACTAGCTCCACAAGATTGAATTCGCGTAAAAAGACAACCTAATCTATTATACGTTTTAAATAATATTGTAAGCCCTTTTTAACTTTGAAAATAGTATAAAGATATATAGTAAATTTGAGTGGTTATAAAATACCTATTCGGGGAACCTTCCACAATAAAAAAAAGGAATGCATCATTTACAGTACCTCAGTATAATGATGCAGTGAAAAAAATATATATACGGTTCTACTTTTAATATTATTTTATTCTTCGCTTTTTCCAAAAAACCGTTAAACATTTTATTTTAAGTTATAATAAAAAAAATTATGTTTAAGTTTTAATAAAACTACGTTTAAAAGCTCAAAATAGAAAATTTCCCATTAAAACAAAGCAAAAAATCAGAAATATTTACCATTTAAAATATTAAATAAATTTCACATTTTTTATAGATATTTATATAATTTGATCATGCATAAATATTTATTTATTATATAATCAATTTTTAAAAATCAAAAGAATATTTTGATTGATAAAACACTTTTAAGCAAAAATGAAATCAAAACTCAAAGATAAACGTCCTATTAAAAAACCAGGCAGAACATAAAAAAACATTAACAAATTGAAAATTTCAATTAAAATTACCCTAGTTATTGAATATTTTGGTAAAAACAGACAAATGCACTTATATCTATAGAAGTGTCATGCGTATTGTTTTCATACATTGGAACATCGTCGGCTCTGCTACATGCGCATATTATACATATACTTCACACATACGCGGGCTGTGGCCACCTGCAACACTGTAGTCCCTAAAATCCGACACTCGAGAGCAACAAGATTTGTATTATAACAATATCCGAATTGCTACATAGTATGACGACCAACTTTTAATGACACACTTTACCATATTAAGTGAAATATGGGGTAATATTATTAGTTAAATCGACAAGTGACAGATAAACAGTACGAGCGGTAAATGTAGCGCTCCAAGCAGCTATCACACGAAATCTTTGGTGACTAATTCATCTTTTTATTCTTCCATGTTTTGGATGTGTTTTAAAGTATTATTGGCTCAATGGATAAGCTGTCGAAATGGCCAACAAATTTGTTAATAAAAGGAATAAAATTAAAGAGTATTGGCCTAACATATAAATAATACAATTTTCTATATATCAATCTAAAATATTTGGAACTTCTTGAAGACTGAAATTGAAATAAAAAAAGGTTTAATTCGATATACATACATATTTCTTCGTATATCGAGGTTGAAGTTTAATTAAGTGTTTCCCATGTTTTTGACATCTTTTAATTTTTATTTAAGCTCAAAGACCCGAATCAATTGAATGGGATTTAAACTCATGGTAAAGTCGTTACTCTAACAGAGCATTTTTTTAAATTTAAGTACATAAATGAAGAGTTCAAGGATTTTAATCACCCCCATACGTTATATTACAGACTACAATAGCAAAAATATATAAATTGAAAGAAGTCTGCTCGGTGCTCATTTTCTTGAGTTGCAAGCTGTCGTATAATTTTTCATGCATATAAAAGTGTGTGATTGTTCAGAAACCTTTCAGGGTTGTTGAGACGCCTCATAAGTTATTTTTTTCCTGCAGATTTACAAAGCGTAGTTCATGGACAAAGGCAAACCGCGTATCTTTCTATCAATTTCGCTTCACCTTGACACACTTTACTTCCCTTTCACGACAGACGTGGCGAAATTTATTTTAGACTGATTCTCGGAAAATACGTTATTATTAAAATTGTCACAAAAATGTCTGTGAGATGAGTTTCCGTTGAGATATTATCAAAATAAATTATGCGCACACTACAGTGAGTTGCACATAGCCTGGACCAGTGACCATTAATTTATTTAATATACATACTAATATTTATGAAATACGTAGGGCTGATTTCTTCAAACAGTGAGCTACCAAACTCTAGAGTCAAATCGCAGCAAGTTTTGTAATTTGTTTATACTATATTGATTGTACAAAAATGAACAGACAACTCTAGAATTAAGTAGCTGTCTATTTGAAGAAACACGCCCATAGTAAATAAGTACAAATATAACCCAAATATTGACGATTTAAAAATATAGATAAGGTACCTACTTCATACTTTTATTGAATGTAATATTTACGTTCGGTATTAATTTACATGGATATTTAATTTTATACAGTTAATAATATTTCTGATGATTTGATCGGTCATTATGGTTGGGAGGTCGAAAATATTTCGACCGTCTTGAATTAGATTTACTCTAATTCCCTGGATTGTAAGGTAAACACTGAGGCGATTATTCAGATAGAGCCGTCCTATTGGTGACGTTTATAACTATCAATATTAATAGTTAAGATCAACTTCTAAAAAAGTTCATCGGGGCGTAAATATAATTCAAACAAGCTTATTTTTTAGATCTTTAATTAAATAAAAATCAAACTACTGTTGATTTAACACCATACAATATTTTTCCAGAACGTATTATAAAGTATATTTTCAGTAAAAAAAATCTAAATAAAAATGATTTTTGTAAATTAATGCTTTTTGACCTAGATATAATAAATGAAAGGTACGTAGTGTATTAAAATTTATCCATAAAGCAATTAAATCAGTGTAAATTGATATAATATATATTTTTATAATTAATCCTAACCTCACAATATATGTATATATTTATAAACCAATAACACATGATGAATAATTCATAAATAAATTGTAGCTAGTGTATGGCATATATGTTGAGCTTCCGCATAGTATTCAAGTATTTTTTAACACGATAATAAATATTTGTGTGCACCTCGGATGATTTATTAGAAATTGATATCCGTATTGCATTTCGGTATAAAAAACCATTTCAGATAAGGAAAAGCAATAATGTGTGTTATTCTCCGAGAATGTGTAAAAAAATGTATATGTAGATCGATCATCGTTAAAGGATTTTTTATATTAATAATATTTATTCAAAATCAACGTTGCACAAGATATCCGCAATTATATTAATAAATTATTACTAAACGGTAGAAAGATTAAATCTAAATAAACGTTTATCCCACGAGCAGATAAGTGATCAATTATTTAGAAATATAAATATTATATTCAATAAGATTTTTCACATTTTATTAATTATTTTTTTAAACGAATTTGATTTTTTTTTAAATTAATGAATTTAATTAATAATTTCTGAAAAGTTAATCTACTTTTGTCCTTGACCGGTCATTGAAACCACCGACATTCCAACTGTCCTTTTGCTATGTGTCGATTTGCATTTCAAAAAGAGGCTTTTAAACAACAAATATATACAAAAATGTCCCCAATAAATGAAAAAACAACAAAAAAAATAATGCTATACTTTCGAATAGTTCAAGGGCCTTGTAACGGTTATTGGTGGTAAAAAAAACTCTTTCGAAATATCACGGTCTTGTATTTAATGAATATTTCTCAATCAATTCACTAAGAGACGTGAAAATATATAGAATATTTATATTCAGAAATAAATAATACACTAATGAGGAAAAACGCTTTATAATAAATAGCGTGGTAAATTATTGGAATAATATATGGAAAACGTATATTTGTGAAAAATCATATTAATTATTTTAATGTTTATTGCGTGTATACGGGCTTCAAAATACAGGAAATCAGAGTAAATCAAGAATAAGATGAGGGTATGAGATCCCACTCACAATAACAAATTGCTTTTTTTTCATATGATACAAATACTCATGGTCATGGTTTCAAGTGAAAAAAAAATAGATTTGATCGGTTATTATATTAAAAAAAAACCCGATCGATCTCTTGATTCTGGTTTACTCCCGATTTCCCGGATTGTAAGATTATTAGGTCGGGCAGAGCCGCTCTATCGGTGATTTGTGTAACTAGTAATAGTAAATAAACACGTTGTTGTGTATTAATAAATAAATAATGTTTCTAGCAATGCATCTATCTCCTGAACTATTAGGTCATTTTTTGAAATAAATTTATTATTATTTTTGTGAAAATCTTATTTAATATGAAATCTTTCACATAAGGTAATGACATTGAATTTTTATGAACTAGGGAATTCCCTGTATAACATAATTAACAGTAATTTAAAATTATTTTGGATAGGTTAGGTTAGTTTAGGTAACGGTGATGAAACTCACATCTTAATTTTATAACACATACATATGATTTTTATTTATTTAATAAAAACCGTAACTATTTAGTTTTGATAGTGAATAAAGAAAATATATGGACAAATCGGCCTCGGCATGATATTTTGATCGGCTAACAAAAGTGATTTACATTGCTCTATAAACAAATATTGTTGTGGAAGAAAATGTAAAAGAGCCTTGAATAATTTCAATGGTTTAACGACGAAGCAAGACTTCTCTCAAAAGCTTCCTCTATTCTATACAATTATTCAAAATAAATATATTATATTATATATGCAAAAAGAGATTATCGATTGAATTTTAAATTGTATCGAACATACTGGATTTTATTTCTAATATCTCAGTTTAAAATGCAAAACGTAGTTGTGCAGAGAATTAATTTTAATTGTGGTCATGTCTCATTGAATACGACAATAGAATGCATTACTATTAGTTATCAGTGTCATCAGCTATAATATATAATTATTTATATTTTATAAATAAATAAAACCCTATTAAAAGAATGCTTGAGTAAGAAATAAGAGTGATTTTTAATATTAACCGATCTCAACGCGTTGCCTTGATATTTAACGCTATGATAAAATTAAATATGTATAAAATTCTAATAGGGTTTTAATACAGGATTAAATTAAATATTTTTTAAATATCATAATGATGGTGGTCTCAATGTATTAATTTATAATAATATGGTATTCATATTCACATTCAAAAAGGTTGACTTCTCCAATTCAATGTCGTTTGATGAGGAAAAAATAATATGATTCTTAGAAGAAAAAAATGTGCACATAATGATAATTCAAAAGTCATTCATTAAAATAAATATGAATATATTCTGACCAAATAAGTAGCAGGTAACAAAAATATTATTGATAGATTAAAACTTGACTAAAAAAATATTGGTTATGTTATTGCAAATATTACATAATTTAAAAAATATTGGTGCTAGAGATTTTTCGTGTCCATTTATTTACACCTCAAATAACTTATATGTATATTCATGGTTTCTTTAGTAGCAAGTGTTAATAAGAAATTCGAGAGAATTGTTATTTCATAGAATTCAGCAATCGTTTGTGCTAAATTTTGACAAAATTATGAAATGTAAACGAAAAAAAGTAATTTTCGAGCTGTTATTTTCACAAGATTTTCTTAGGAATTATAAGAGAAGGAAGAGTAAGAGTTTTATTATTATGGTAGATTTTTTTAAAAAAGAGATATCTAAAATATTCATAATTTAATTGAATCCTAAATTATAATTTAAAAAAAAACACGTGATACGTTAGGAAAAGCATTTTTTTCTAGGACTCTTTGAGGGGCTGGAACGGATTAATGGCAGTTTGTATGGAATAGTATGGGAAAAATTGCTTTGAGATACGATTGTCTTGACATACGACGATGATCCAGGAACGAATTAAATTCGTATCTCGAGGTACCACTGTATTACAACACAGCGAAGTTTTGAATATTATCTAGGAAAACACAAGGCTATATGAGAAAAATAGGACTGTCTAAACTTGAAAATCCTTAGCTGATGATATCTTTTTTTATACGCACTTAGTATTCTAGATTTATTCTAATTAATATGAAGTTTGTTTTAGTAATTTGTATGCACATCTTTATCATATTCGGATATTAAGGAAATATATGTAAATTGATTGGTTGTGAACCTCTATATCGACTGCTAAAGCGTATAATATTGTAAGTGCAAAAAAAGTATTTATGGAACTAATCCACATATTCAATCTGGTATGAACACTGCTTGTCACGTATCACTTGGTTTCATTATTATTTTTAAAATATAACAATTTACGATTAAATACCTTCTATTGACAAATATATGAAATGTGTTATAGTTAATGGATGAATCTACATTAGTTGCCGGTCAAATAGGACTATTTTACTATTTCGAAAAAGTCCCACTTAATAGATTAAATAATGATTGAAAAATCAACTTTTTTTGACGTTTCATACATACAATATGTGACTCAGTTAAATAAAGACTTAAGAGCACACATATTTTTTTTGCACTCACGATATTATACGCTGGAGCAGGCGAAATATTGTCACGAAAATATTTTTTTCAAGACAGACTAAAAATATATTGAAAGGTGTATTTTCGCGACATGTATGCTATTTTGATTCCAATATGTTCACATAAAAATAAAAATTTTGTGTATGAGGCATGACAGTGAATAGGGTTAATATTTTAAGAAAAGTCGCACATGCATGAAAGTTCGCTAATTGAAACATTATGCACAAAATGATGATTCACAAAAATATCGTTCATTGAGTTAAATAAAGACTTAAGAGCACACTTACGATATTATACGCTGGAGCAGTCGATATAATGAAGTCTGCACTAAAAATCCTCGATATGACGAATTCCGTTCATTCCCCTTGAGCTTCATTATATCGAGGCTCCACTGTATATTTGTAGCCACGTGTCATAGTTATAATAATGAAGTATTAAGATATAGAAGTGATTGAATCAAGGCTTGTGTCATTGGTCTCATTGTTTTGGAGGGTGTGTGGGTGTGTTGTTAAAATATAGAATGTGCAGTGTGATGTTGATGTGGTAATCGGGTCAGGTTATTGGCTAACTCGTCACCAGTTGGGCAAGAAATGTCAAGGACCTTGAGGAAAGCAAACTAACCAGCCTCTTAGCAAACTCCTTCCACATCATCAACCAATATCACATTCGGTACTGTTGCTCGAATAAAAGTCGAAGAACCATTCAAATAGATGGACGCAGATCGGATCCCGGCCAACACCTTTCAGCAACACTAATAATTGCTGCTGATGGTAATCATATAAATATTTTATTATAGCGCTGCTGATGACGATTGAAAGAATATTTGTATTTTATTAATAGTGCTGCACAAATTTTCATAATAAAAATATGTAGGTTGATCCAACGCCCGTATTCTGCATGCATACATTTAAGGAAGGTAACTATTCACACTTCCCTTCCTTAAATTTGACGTTTATGATGACACTTTATGAATATGAATCAGTATCGCTCCCTGGCTCCAGTCTCCGCCCCTTCAGCCCTGATCAGCATCCAGTCTTCGACTAGTCAGTCTCCCTGTTACTGTACATGGTCTACCAATCGAAGATTTTTAAAACGAATTTAATTCGGTAACGTCAGATGCACAATAAAGTTCATAAAGTTCGTATTCACAAAGTGTCATCATAAACGTCAAATTTTAGGAAGGCAAATGTCAAATTTAAGGAAGGGAAGTGTGAATAGTTACCTTCCTTAAATGTATGCATGCATTCAGAATACAGGGGCAAGTGAGGAATCATGGAACCAAATATTTATTTTTTATACCGTGACGCCTTCCTTATTGACGGGAGTCCCTTTATAAATATATAGTAGAGATGGTTTCCCAGGCCACACACAGCAATGAGTACTTAAGATCTAGTTTGCTAAGCTAGATCTACCAAGTGACTCCGGTGCCGTGAATCGAACCCGGGAGTCTTCACTCACGAATCCGTTACACTAACCACTGAGCCACAAGACGGCTCCCAAATATGTATATAAATTTTATTGGTATCGATGATGATCGAATTAAAATGAGTATTTAATAATGACTGCTGCTGATGACAATTAGTGGAATATTAGTATTTTATTAATAGCGCTGGTGATGATGATGCAATGTATATGATTATGTTATGAATGGTGGTGATGATAGTAATAATGTGTGTGATTGCAAAGTAAACAGGTAATCTAATTAGACATAAGATTAGTGTTGTTGGTATGGAGCTGTGTTGAATGTTCTGAAAAAGCGCGTTCTGTAATATCACTTTATGACTTGTCCCAAGTGTTGATTTTGCAGCGATTTGATTTGTCCTGTGTCGAAGTGTCCATTACTCAGTTTACTTTACTAAAATGTCGTTTTATGTAGTGTCTTTTTTTCAAACGTCATGTAACCATGCATACAATACATATACAGTGGTACCTCGACATACGAATGTTTTGAGATACGACGAATAATATTCGAGAATTTCTAACTCGACATACGACGAAAATCTGAGATACTACGATCTCAAATTTTTATGGAAGGTCACTACTATAATTTCGCGCCAGAATTGTGTATATGTAAAAATCAATTAATATTTATTAGGTGCGTTATTACCAGTTTATTTATTTTAACCACAAATTATCCATTGAAGATTTTACAAAATATACAAAAAAAAAATATTTATTCAAAAATACGTGGTACGTTAAGAAAACCATTTTTTGTTAGGACTTTTTGAGGCGCTGGAGAGGATTAATGGCAGTTTGTATGGAATTGTATGGAAAAATTGCTTTTTGATACGATTGTTTTGACATACGACGATTATCCTGGAACGAATTAAATCGTATTTTTTAATATTTTACACTTATACATATACTTTTCAGGATTTTTTAAATAATATTACATATTAATTATATTATTCAGATATATGAAAAACACTCACTTCGTTATCATAATATATTTCATTCTATTTTTTGTTCAGTTCAATAAAGTCTTAAATAAAAGTACACACAATTTTTATTCTTGTACCCAAATATGTAAATTAAGAACTGCCACACACGTTAGGCTATTATTTATATTATGTTTATATAATCAGTATTACTTATTAACGGGTGTGATAACGTGAACGTACTAAAATTTGACATTTACTCTTAAAAAATAAGAAACACAAAGAGTAGCAAATATGTACTTTTGTGTGAGGTCAAATTAACAAAAATAACGTGTTTAAAAAAATGCCGGAAATCGTGTTTAGGAACACAATTTTTTTTAAATAGACAAAGTACATATTGTAGCATAAATATTAAATAACATATTATAAAAATATCGGGTAGATTCTAGCTAATTTATAAAATAATTGATAATATATAAAAAAATATTGCAAACAGTTTCTTTAGAGTTAATGCGTGAAAATATGGAATTTAATCTTGATTACCAGATTTTTTACACAATATTAATATATGCCAAAAATCAAATTGAAGGCGCGAAATCAGCGTAAAACCTTAAATACAATTACCTAGTAACATTTATGAGAAGAATCTGCGTTCGTTATAAAATTTAAATATGTTATTAAAAAAACCAAGGTTGTTTTATGTGCTTTGTTTATTAAACATATCAACCATTTTTTATTATTTAAAAAACTCCAACCAAAGAAAGCCAATGTTCATTTATAATAAATTAAATTTATTAAATCGATTACATTGAGTAATGCAAAATAAACGAGACATGTGCTAAACTGTTGGTCAACACGAGACGGAAAATAGGTAAAAAAAATGTAATCGTATACCTATTGGGAAATTTCATTTGCGACACAGAATTTATTTTTTATCAACTCGTATCGGAAACTAATTAGCCTTTCTATAAATATCTTATAAGGGCATAATTTAATATGAAAAATTTATGTTGGTGTATACATACCTTCTCTTACAGAAAACGATAGATAAAAATCAAGCCTGGATTGTAAAAACAGGACAAACAAAACAAACCCAAAGGAACTCAAACTGAACAAATATTTATTTTATTAAATTTTGATGAAGGTAATAAAAATTAGTGGTCGCGTTATTGCATGACTAAAATAGAGTATCGATTATATTAAATATTTAAGTCGATTGATGTAATATCACATTCACGATGATATAAATAATATATTGAAAAATGTCAACCGCTTTATTGTAAGTATAGAAGTAAAGCATCAAGTTTGAAGGATATTTTTAAATTTAATTTAAAAAAACACATATTTAATTAATATGAGAACATAGTTCGTGTACGATCAAACATAATTACTAAGTAATTTGACATTTTTTAATAAGTGGTGCAACGATAATTTACGTGATGTTGGTATATTTTTTATTACATACAGTTCAAACTTCAAATATAAATTTAAAGAATTATTTTAATTAATGTGTTGTAATTTCACATAATTATTAAAACATTGTTTCTTACTAATTTCTATATTTCATTCAAAAGTCGGATAAAATATTAATTATTGACATATATAAATGTGTAAACATTTCAAGCGGTTTTTTTGGACCAATTAATTTATATGTTTTATTAAAATTCTTCATAGTGAATGACTTGTTAAAAGACCTATTAAAGACGTAGTCGTGGGTTTAAATCCCGCTCAAGTAAAATAAATTGATTTGATTAGTTATTACGACTACGAGGTCGGAAAATAATATTAATATAATAAAATCCCGATCGATCGTCTTTATCCAGGTTTACTCTGATTTCTTGTATTATAAGGTAAATACTGATTATTAAGTCGGTGACCTGTGTAACTAGTAATAGTTAAGATCATAAACAGAATTAATTAAATTAACGTTGTGTCTAAAAATACAAATTTGTCAAAAAACATTTCAAATATACAAGGTGGACTTAAATTATTCATTATAAATCATTGTCTGTAAAAAATATTTATTACGTATTTAACAGACACAATACACAAGCGACAGTCACTACTGAGTACTCCACAGAAACAGCTGATTTCAAGATGGTGGTCCAAATTTTTAATTAAAAATATTAAAATTAAAAATATATATATTTGATATATTTTGCACTTATTCTCGCGTTTATACATGTACCATTGCCAATTGTATGTCAGCAAAAATACATTTAAATTTCTAAATACATAATAATCAGTAATGTGATCTAAAATCAACCCAACTTAGATATAAACGTTAGATATCGCATTGCCTATAAATGATTGTCAATTTTGTGTAAGCCTGTGTATTGTTGCACTCTTCTCTCCTATTATATAAAGGCATAAGTGTGTCTCCCTCACTCAACACATTTCTAGTGACCTCTGAGAGTGGTTGTGACAATACTTTGGCGATTAAAAATAATATTGTAAACATGTTAAAGAAGTAGTGTTTGGTAAAAAGTGAGCCTAGATGTATTTGAGTGTATGTTTGAGTCCATATGACATGTAGTAACAATGCATTTACCCATTTTACTGTGAAATATAACTGAAGATATGAAGAGACATGTTTACAGACTAATGTTTGTCAGGTAACTCATGTTTTTGGCCACTTGATCGATGATTATGTGAGAATTATAAGCGGTGATTTTTTAATAATTTATTCAGGTGTAAAAATGTGTTATCACGTCCACTTATGTATATATTTATAACGTTATATCGTGTTGATAAGTTATCTTAATCTTATTGAGGTCTTTTGAAAAGTTTGACGACTTGTACATACATAAATAGGTAGATTGGTTTGTCTTTGTCGTAGGGCAGGTATGCCCGTGGGTTCGGGTTCGATGACCAGGTAGGAAGTCTCCCACCAGCCCATACAACCCACAATTAACACAATAAAACCATGTACTCCAATAAAAAAATCTTAAATTCATCTAATATTATACTTACACGTTTATAATTTTAAATAGAATCGCCGACTGTGAAATAAATACACATTGCTTTTTTTTCCCGGCAATTGAGGATGCGGAAAAAATATACCGAGTAGTGACAATTTCTTATCAGCGAAGGTGGGCCAAGGTTTTACATATTATTATTTACCAATTGAGTTAAATCGTTTTCTTTGTTCGGTTTTATAGTTGAAAATACCAATAAACGAACAGAACTACTTATAAAAAAAACGAGATAAAAGTACATACATGAATGTGACGACCTCGACGATTTTGTACACGCATTTTATATAAATTTATCGCATGTATTTAGATTAAAAAAATATATTTGTTTACATTTTTTTCAAACATGAATATATTATTATGGATATTTTCTCATCAACACAAATAACAGAAAGCGATAATGTGTAAACAAATTGTTATAAACAACGCGTTTGCTTCGAGAACCCACGGATTTATGGGGCACTATTTTATTTACAATAAAATTTTATAATAAAAAAATAATTTAGATTTGGTGGGTTTAACGCTTTATTATTCAAGTGGAAAATGATAAATTTAATTTTAGATTTATTGCCTATACATATATAAAACAAAACCTACAAATTAATGAACAAAAAGGACGAACGTTGTCAAAACTTATATATACTAGAAATATTTTCAACATTGTAAAAATATTTAAATTAAATCAAAGTATGTTCAATAATGAATCGTAATGGTGTTGTCATTTAATTAAAAAAAAAACATAATTATCTATTAACAGTTTACTTTCAAACGAAAAATTTGATTTTAACAAATAATAACGAGATTTTTTGTTCGGCATTTTCACCTAAATGGGTTAAAATTACAAAATAATATATATAATTGTCTAACTGTGTGTATGTTAATGTCTGTATGTCTGTACAGATCTTTCAAATATCCTCAGCGTATACAGTCGCTATATACAGAAAAATAGTCCTTAATATATCAGGGTACAAGCATTAAAATTCCGTGTGCTCTTAAGTCTTTATGGAACTGAGCCATATATTCAAAATAGAATAGAATATTTGGTAGTGAGACTGCATTTAAATTTGTTGATTATTGAAGATATGCGAAAGTAGCCCTTAATATGTATCGAATACCTTCGAGATATCGTATACTTTCGTTTGAAATATGTTTGCTGTCCGTATTGTTCTATGAAACGTAAAAAAATGTTCATTTTCAATGATTGTTTAAACTATATAATTCATTTTCGAAATAGTAAAATAGTCCTATTTGACCGGCAACTAATGTAGATTCATCCATTATCTATAACACGTTTCATGTCTCTGTCAATAGAAGGTAGTTAACGTAATCTGTAAAATTTTATATATTCAATTCAAATTTTTTGACACATGAAACGTAGTGTTGCCAGGTCTATAAATAATTCAATTTAAATATTTAATCATAATTAATACATATCTAAAATCTCGAAACAGGTATTTTAATGATAATATTATTAAATTAATTTCAAAATAATTTTAGAGATATTTAATAATGCATAATAAATGAAAATTCTCAAAAAAAGTATTTATCGGGAGACTCGCTTTTTAAATATTGTGATGAGTGTTGTCATCATATGAAAACCGCGTTATATTATTTTATTAATAATTTTAATAAAAAAATTCAAACTTCTTTCAAAACAAATCAGAGCATTTCAAAATATTAAATAATTTCATAATATTGTTAGATGTATTTAATTTGATAATGCATTACATTTTCATACTTCATTTTTAAAATCAAAAATTTCTTCTAATCGATAAAAAAAACACTTTAAAGCAAAAATGAAATCAAAACTCAAAGATAAACGTCCTATTAAAAAACCAGGCAGAACATAAAAAATATTAACAAATTGAAAATTTCAATTAAAATTACCCTAGTAATACATAATTTCAGTAGAATGTAGAAAATACTATTAATTGTGTGTTTTAATAACGTTTTTTTTTCGAATACTGTCTCTATTCACCCCATTCTATGTTGTTTAAATATATTAATTTAATAAATTAATGAGGACGAGAAAGGGAGAGATTACTCGAATTGTTTTTTTTTTTGGTCACACTTAATCGTATTATGTTATTATATCGCTAATCACACTTGTTTGTGGTAATTTAACAATGTTAAAATAGGGGATATCAATAACGGTTTTTTTTCAGACTAACGGCGATACAAAAAATAGTAACGAATTAATTTTATAATGGATTAATTAGCAGGGGTTGGTTTATAAATGGACCAGAGTCACAATTGACGTGGGTATTAAAAATAAATTAAGTGTTTTTAGACTGAAAATGTCATCTTGGCGATAAATACGAACAGCTGACAAGTGACAGTTATGTTAACCGTTCCCCGACAAGAGACTCTGTATTGCAGTCAAAATGGGAAATAGCAGCGGCCAAATATATTTATATATGGACCAGAAACAGAATGGAGCGATGATCGATTACAGAGAAGAGGACTAACTTTGAGTCTGTTCAGGTTTCCGTCCCTCGCGGCGTTGTACACGATGCTCTTGTAATCCATGCTACTTGTGGTGTACTCCAAGTGTACGAGCGGCTACTCACAGTTACTCACAGCTACTGTCTTTGTTATACTCTTGTTCTCAATCAACTCAACTAAATGACTAATTATTGTCGTTACAGAACACTACACTCGCCAACCGTCACTACCTTCCGCAACGAGAGCCGTCACTCTACTGACTGCCGACCGCTCAGCACTACTCCACTTCATTCATATTCCTTTATTATTATTTTATTACTCATTCTGAATCACATCATTTAATTATTACCCACAGCTTTATTATAGCTAACCAAACATTTTGTTTGTCAATATAAAAACAACACAAATACATTTTGTTTCTTTGTAGATGTGGAATTGTTCATGGATAGTAAAAATATTCAACCTCAGCAATATACTAATCATAAATGATCGTGAAAAACCAACTTATTTTTTTGATATTTTGTGTTTAATTAAATGATATTTAATTTTAATAGAAAATTTGTAAATAAAACTTATTTATTAGATACGATTGGTTATAAAGCTATGTATGGAGCTCTAATGACAGTGATGTGTATTTAGTGCGGTGGCAACACTGTGAGGCAGTAGTGGCGTCTGTGTCAGTCGCTCGGCCTGTCACTGTCACCGCGGCCATTATTGTGATCATCCTGTCAGCAGCCAAGAGTCAAGAGTCAGGAGTCAGGAGCGCCAGCAGTGGCCGCACAAGCCCCGCCCACCACTAAGGACAGTACACACGGTCCAGCCGCCAGTAGTGCTAGTAGTGTCAGTGTGCCCCGGCCAGGATGTACCCGTCTCCCGCCAGACACCCGGCAGCTCCGGTAACCGCCCTCACTTGCTGTTCTCCTCGTCTCCTCAAGACTATCAGTGTTCCTCAAACTGTGGCTCCGCCCTTTGAACCGATCATCTATAATACTACTCGGTTTGAATCCACGTTCGCTTAGTCAGTGGATTCCACGCGTTCACTTTATTAAAGTGATCGTTTCTTGGATTTAATTGATCTTTTCTCATTGTGTTACTGTATATTCGGCTGGTGTATTATATATTCAACAGTTGATAGAGAGTAATTAACACTCATTATGCTAATTAGCATTAATTTATTAATTACATTAGCGATTACCACACAATCACATATTTTAAAAGCACTAATATATGATTAGAACAATATTCATGAATGTGTTTTATATGTATTGAATCGTAATCAACATTTATATGTTATTTATTGAATGTATTAATATTCTAGGGCCCTCCACAGTCAGCTGGACCTATTAAATTTACAATAGCTGACACATTAGAAAGGATAAAAGAAGAGTTCAACTTTCTCCAAGCTCAATATCACACGTTAGTATATTTAATTAATTTACCAATTTAAATTTTTCACAAAATTAACACTGTTTATATTTTAAAGGTTAAAATTAGAATGTGAAAAATTGGCTAGTGAAAAAACAGAAATGCAGAGACATTATGTGATGGTTTGTTTACAGTTCTTCTCAATTGTATTATTTTCTTTAATTAATTATTTTTCTAATTATATGAAATGTTTTTATTTTCAGTATTATGAAATGTCTTATGGGCTGAATGTAGAAATGCACAAACAGGTAAATTAATATGAATTTTACAATCAATTAAATTTGCAGTAAGGTCCAGAGCGCTCGAAGACAACACTTTGTTCCTAATTCAAAGCACAATCTACTTAAATTCATCATAAATTTTGTTCTGACTGTTTCACGTTCTAATATTATTTTGAACTCCTTTCAATGCATAATTTAATAGAAAATTATTAAAATAAATAAGAATACAATTTTATTTTGAAGTTATCTTATAATAATTATTAATGTAATGTTATCTCTGAGTAAACCAACATCTGTTTGATATTATTGAATACCTAATTACTATGTGCAGTAAATAAATATAAAGAGTGATTTCAACATTGACCCTACACAAAGAAATCGGGTTTCTCAGTTCTCAGAATTCACATTTGGAAAAACGTACAATGTAAAATTTTAAATACATCAAACTTCATCTTATATATTTTTTTAAATATCTATGTATATGTTTTGGTTTGATTTTCTATAAATGTTTGTATTTGGTTTAATTTCAGACTGAAATTGCTAAAAGACTGAATGCCATAATTGGTCAGTTACTCCCTTTCCTAGCTCAAGAACATCAGCAACAGGTTGCTTCCGCTGTTGAGAGAGCCAAACAAGTCACAATGACTGAGCTTAACGCTATTATCGGAGTAAGTCTTTAATCCTTCTATTTATAAATAACAGAATTACTGAATCCGTCTATGTCCATTTGTGAACATTGAATTCATTCAATACTAAATAACACAATATGTGTTTGGATGTAATGTGGGTGTTATTTATATTTCAGCAACAACAGCAACAGGGTCTTCAGCACCTCCTCGTAAGTGTCATGAAATATTAAACCAGCACTTACAAATTAATAACCACACATTGCTTGTTTCTCACATTATTATGTTGCTGTTATTTTGTCATTCCCACCCACACATATATGTATTACTAATAATATGTTTTTAATTTGAATTATTTATATTTTTAATAAATACATTTTATATCTATAATTTTTCTGAACACGCAAAACATTTCTGAAGTTATGCAACTCAATATTTCATTTAAAAAATGGTAGTAATTTTTTTTTAATGATATGTAATTCAATTTTTATTTGTTGACAGCATGGAAAAAAATGCCTCATTCAATTTTTTTTTTAACATGAACCATGGAAATAGATTTATACAATTTTAATAATCATGGTTTTTACTGTTTCAAGTGATTCTACATACAAGATAATATAATACTAATAAGTCATTCATATTGAATGAATGATATAAATATTCATGAAACTAACCAGAACTATAATTAACCACTAAATATTTTATTTTATACATGCTTCTTCATTATTAGATATTAAAAATATTTAACCAATATTAAATTTCCTGTATTAGTAAAATATTAACATGAAATTATTTATACAACAAAAATAATATGTGAGTTGTTCGATTTGCATGGCGCACATGTGGCTCGTATGCAACAGCAAATTCACGCGCAACAACTACCGGGAGGACCCGGAGCTGGCCTTTTCGGGGGACCACCACCACACGCAGCTGCTCCTCATGCAGCCTTATTAGCAGCTGCCAAGCTGGAACCTCCGCCTGTTGATCTTAAACATCCACCACCCAGTGCCGAAGAACGTCTGGCAGGAGCGAGAGCCCTTCAGGTTAGAATATAATTCATGTACCTACTAAAAACACTTACTAATTTGGGTATTTATATTTACAGAGGAGTTCTGTTTCACCAGCCGACCGTGAGAAATACAGATCTCGTTCTCCCACAGAACCTGACCATTCCGATGTAAAGCGAAGAAAAGAAGAAAAAATGCTCGGTCATGTGAGTCCAATGTCATTGACACAGTGAACTTTAAATATGTTAATGTTATGTAAAAAATCTCATTTATATTGGATTTGCAGGACAGTGATGCGGAAAAGAGTGATCAAGATCTTGTTGTAGACGTCGCAAATGAGGTAATGATATTTTAGATTGGTTCATATTTGTGAAGGTTTGAAGTATACTTAGTGTTATATTGATCAGGAGGACCGTCGTGGCGATGACCATGCATTGGATAGAGTTAGTATTGATGCTGGTAGAGAAAATGGCCCAGATAAAGGTGGGGGGGACTCGAGTCTTCAACGTCCACCGAGTCGTAGTGGATCCAGCTCTTCTAGGAGTACACCTAAAAGCAAAGACGTATGTATACATTAGAATATATTTATATTTTTATTTAATTGATTTTATGTGTTTAGGAAAAACCCGGGACCCCAAGTTCTACTAAAGGAAGTCGTTCCTTGACTCCCACTAGCAATAAAGGCAGCGTAGGTGCTCCTCCTCCTCCAGGAGGACCCTATTCTCCTTATCCAAGTGCCCCATATCACAGACCGCCTTTACCAGCAGCGCCTCCGATTCCTACATATCCTGACTCACCTGGACATCGGTCAAATGGAGTCGCAGCTGGAAAACCGTGAGTTTTGTAAAATTCTATTACATATCAATACAATACGAATTCTGTTTTTAAAGTGTTTGAATAATAAACATTTTTCATTATATACTAAAAGCAGAATTCACTGAATGTTGGTTGATTTACATTATGAAAGTTCGACTAATTGAGTATATAATTTTACAGTGCCTATTCATTTCACACCTGCGGGGGACCTTTACAACCGGTTCCCTTTCCGGCGGATGCCCTGATCGGTCCAGGTATTCCGAGAGGGGCAAGACAAGCTACCACATTGCCACATGGAGAAGTAAATACAGATTATTTAATTTAATAACAGTATATATCATTCTAACATTGATAATTAATTTTTTTAAGGTCGTATGCGCAGTTGCATTATCACAAAGCGGTTCCAGTAGACATGCTTACACTGGCGGTAAGGGTTGTGTAAAACTTTGGGATATTACAACCCCTAATAGTTGCACAAAACCATTATCACAATTAGATTGCTTGGTTAGTATTTTAATTAATTGTTAAGCAACTTTAATATAGTAATAATTTAATTTTTTATACTGTTTAGCAAAGGGATAACTATATAAGATCGGTAAAGTTACTACCTGATGGAAGAACACTGATTGTTGGCGGAGAAGCCTCAAATCTATCTATTTGGGATTTAGCCAGTCCGACACCGAGAATAAAAGCGGAGTTGACATCCAGCGCTCCCGCATGCTACGCTTTAGCTATCAGTCCGGATTCAAAGGTAAATTTCTTCATCATCCTCGGTTTTTAAAGCATTAAGTAATTTTTTTTTTTAATACAACTACACAAATCTTAAAAGTATTATATATACTTTGTTAGCATTTTTTTCATTCCAGTAAATTTATGATCATTATATGAATTTGCTTTTCTCAGTTTATTGATAATTACACTACTTCCTGCACTAGTAACGTTTATTTAATTGTAAACATCTAACTTAAGTTATAAGCCTAGGTCTACTTGCTTGATAATATTTCCGATACCAAATTTAATATATTACTGCATAAAAATTCATATTACGTATTTTGATAATAATAATTATTTTTAGGTATGCTTCAGTTGTTGTTCAGACGGTAATATTGCCGTTTGGGATCTGCACAATCAAACCCTAGTTAGACAATTCCAAGGTATTTTTATATTAAATTTAAAAACTTCATTGTGTAAGGATTTTTTTTAAATAAATGTATTCTATTATCAGGTCACACAGACGGAGCTAGCTGTATAGATATTTCCGCAGATGGTTCCAAATTATGGACGGGCGGCTTAGATAACACAGTTAGATCATGGGATCTGAGAGAAGGCAGACAACTTCATCAGCATGATTTCTCAAGTCAAATATTTTCATTGGGCTATTGTCCAACAGGTCTGATATTTTTAAATTTATAATGAAATGTTCTGGAATTAATTATAATCTTCATCTAGGTTCTTGGTTGGCCGTTGGTATGGAAAACTCCCACGTTGAAGTATTACATGCCGGAAAACCGGACAGATATCAGCTGCTACTCCATGAATCTTGCGTATTGAGCTTAAGATTCGCCGCATGTGGAAAGTGGTTTGTTTCTACAGGAAAAGACAACCTGCTGAACGCGTGGAGAACTCCTTATGGTGCTAGTATATTCCAAGTAAGTTTAAATTCTCTCGCTAGTAATCGTTATTAAAATGTAGTGACTAATACACGATCTTGAATTTCAGTCGAAGGAGTCTTCATCCGTTCTGAGCTGTGACATATCCGCTGATGATAAATTCATTGTGACTGGCTCCGGTGATAAGAAAGCTACCGTTTATGAAGTTATTTATTAATCAAAACTACTATTAGGAATTACTTCATAACTGTCGAGGATCGCTGCTATTATATAAATATATTTAGTGATATTTGGGCGTGTGTACATTATCATAATAAAAAGAGGAGTTTTGCGACGACACATCTTCAAAATTAATAACTAGATTTGGTTATGTGTAATTGTGTCAATTTAAAAAAAAAATTAATACAGCAACACTATTTATCCAGTAATCGAAAAACAAACCAATCGGAATTTTTAAAAGGGAAAATAAAATGGTTGTCTATAGTAATTTTTTTAATGTAAATAATATTTGTAGAGAATTTAGCGTATTTACGAGGGCACTCGATGATGATGATTAAGAATTGAATCGAGGGAGTGGTTTATTATAACATGACAAAATAAAATAATTTGTAAAACTGCAATAATCTTGTGACTAGTTTTCTCGACAGGTGGTGTTTAGAATACGGCACTATTGCGATCACAGAGTGACTGAAATAAATTTTGTTTGTCATTATTTAGTATCCTAGATAACGATTCTTGGTTATTTTTATAATAATAGACATTGAAAAGGTTCTATAATTTTGTATTTATATACATAATATAACAAACAGTATTATTTATTGACGATGTGACAGTAATACGAATATTTTATTTTTACAGTACTTATTATATTTTGATTTACTTATCAAAGTAAATAATTAATTGAATGAATTTTTATAACAATACCAAATTCGTTTAGATACAATTTTTTTTGTGTGGTTTTTTTATTTCGTCAATTTTTTTTCAAATGCTCGACGGAGCGGTTTAGGTATGTTTTTTTTTTTGCATTCATTTTTTTTTCATTTGATAAAATTATCTTACTGCCTTTCTATAGTGAGTAAAATAAAATGAATGAGCATTTATTTTTTTTTTGCTTTGTATATTCGTTCGGAAAATGCATTGTGGCGGAGGTGATTTTTATATAAGGATCGATTGCTGTTGTTTTGTAGGATTTTTAGGTAAACTCCAACAAACTGTGATTTATTCCTTTACATCTTTTTTCAATTCATATGCTTACTAGGCGTTTTTGTTCACGGATTCATGACACACATATTTATATATTTTTATAGTAAGCGTAATGAAGTAAATAATAGGCGCATTTCCATAGATTGCTTTCTACACTGTAAGGATTTCTAGGCCGTATCGACTTGCTGATGACGGACGCCGTCAATCAGGTTGTACATGTGTCTGCATATACCTGAGGTCATTAAATAATAAATTGTCTGGCTATGTAATTACGTTAATCAATGTGGTGTACAAAAAGTATTTTAAAATTGAAATAAAACATTTTGTAAAGAATAAATCATTTTTATTATTCCTCTATAATAATAAAATATTAAGTATCAAACTTATACTAGAGAAATACTTTTAACTAGAAAGCAGTTAATTAATAAGTATATGTTTTTGGAAATAAACAATGTTATAAATATATATATATATATTTAGGAGAGATTTTTAATAACTTATATTTATTGATAAAAATTGTTATTTTTGACTTAAATGGAATATTAGGCTATTTGTTTTTATTTAGCTATATAAAAGTTTTATATCAATAGACTTGTATTTTAAAGGTTTGGACTCGATTCGGGTGTATTTCATATATTGAATATTATTTTTAATTGTAAAAATTATCTAAATCAGGACTTAATGGCTGTATTTTATATAATTGTGTGTGAGTGCGGTGCGTATATAAATAGAGCTGGTGTGCGCCAAGCACTATTTGTATATGCACCAAGTTCTAGCATGACTCACTAACACACACTCATCACACTATTAAATTGAATACGGCCGTTAGTTAAATCTAGGAAATTAATTGGATTAAAAATATTTATTGTGTATAAAAATACGCTTTAGATAAATATATACCTTTATTTATTCATTTACACATTTTAATAATATAATGAGAAAAAAATGTATTTATTATTATAAGTTAAACATGCATATACATCGAAAGTTAACAACAACATTTATTCATTAAAAAATTTGATTGCACTGTACAAAGTTTTTAAACACAGCTCTCTTTCGGGATCGGAACTTGGCATGTGATTATCTCGTGTCCGCTTTTAGATTTCACACACCACGAATCCACCGGCTGGTTTTCCTGTGGATATTGAAAATATATTAGTTTTATGTTATGATTTTAATATGCGATTGTGAAATATAAACCATCGGGATGGTTTCCGTTGTGGTGAGTCGTGGACTTCTCGTTGCAACTTCCCACTTGTCCTCGGCTCCCATTTCCGGCATTTCCTTACATTCTGTAATGAAAACAATATTATTTAATGCTTGAAACGAATCAAAATGATTATACCTTTTGTGTTGAATACAATAAGATCTGGATTTCTGTCTTCATACGTTAGATTTGTCGAGGTCTCTTCTCTTATCGGTGGACTTTGTCTAGTTTTGAATTCGCCTATAAATATTCAAATATGTAGTCAAAATATTAAAATGAAGCATACAGATTGTCTAAATATTTACACGACATAACTCCCGCAAAACATTTCTTGTATTTGTACATGAAATAGCTGAAAACTATAACAACTGTCGCTAATATTGTTAGTTGATATATCAAGTTGTTGAAGCTGTCGTCTGAAATGATTAGTTTTTATTAAATAACTGATACATTTATTATATTTTGTATATTAATTTTACCTTCAGTTATATTCATGGGTAGGATGATGAATAATTCAGTGGGTATTGACCTTCCATGTTCCGATATAGAATGCAATGTGAGACTGAGCTCATTCGCTTCCGTCGATACAGTTATTTCATATATGGGAACCGCATTTGTAATGTTCAAGATCGTCCGGCCACTCGGTAACTCCTGAATAACTAATTCGTAGTTCAGTTTAACGTCGTTCGGCTTGCCTGTTGGAATGTATAGTTAAAATATTTATATGTATGATGTATAAAATTGTATTCTCACTGTGGTCGCAAGTCAATGTGATGTTGGTCATAGTTATTTCACGGAATACACAATTGCTCGGCGGGACGGGCTTCGGATGCCGGAGGAGAACCGTGCAAGGTGATTTCTGCCAACCGATTTCATTTCTTGCCCAACATAATACTTCAGCCCTTGTCATTTCTTCGACTTTTGCAGGCAGACTGAATAATCTCGATGATAAATCTGTCCAATCAAAATTTTCCTGAAATAATATATTTTTTTAATTATATCAAGTAGGATATAAAATACATAGAAATAGAAAATCAATATTATTATACTATGTAATATAAATATACCCGATATTAGGATGGCGGACCAAGCAGATGGAATTTACAGTAGCAACACTAATTGTGTCAGTCAGGGCCATATTTAATTTAAAAAGAGTGATTTAGTTAGTCGTGCTTGATAGTGTGTGTACGAATAAACTAGAGCTACACGCATACGCACCGCACGCATACACACTTCTGCTCATTACACAATTATATTGAATACCACCTTCAGACTCGTCTCTTTGGTCGCCATCTTGATATTTATGCATCCAAACTGGAATTCTTATCATCGGTATCGCTATACCTTGTTTCGTGAATGTTAAGAGTCAATTTCAAACATAACGTGTCAAATAATTTGATTGTGTAAGTCTCTAGTTTGACACACTTTTTACAAATAAATATTTGTTAATTAATAAAACTAGTTTGAGTGTTTCATAAACAAACAAAAAAAAAACAGTTGTCGTCATAGAAACTGTTTGCAAGTTTGACAAAATTTGTTTGATGGAAACGTCAAATTAATTTTATCATCTACGGTCTGCTTTCTTTACTCCGAACAAGACAATTTATTATATTTTAGTTATGTGGTTTGTAACCAATTACGGCCTTTGGTGAGTTCTATCGCAAGTCTTCAAGGAGCATTGACATCACACCAAATACAATTGGGATAACAATATTTCTAGTAAATAATAGCTACCATAGATATAAACATTAGATATCGCATTGCATATAAATAACTCTTGTCAATTTCGTGTAAACCCGTATTGTTGCACTCTTCTCTCCTATAAAGGCATAAGTGTGTCTCCCTCACTCAACACGTTACTGACTGTGGTTGTGACAATACTTTGGTGATTAACATGCAATAATATTTTAAACATGTTAAAGAAGTAGTCTTTGGTAAAAAACTGAGCCTAGATGTATTTGAGTGTATGTTTGAGTCCATATGACATGTAGTAACAATGCATTTACCCATTTTACTGTGAAATATAACTGAAGATATGAAGAGAGATGTTTACAGTATAATGTTTGCCAGGTAAATGATGTTTTTGGCCACTTGATCCACTTGAACTAAATACGCATTTAGCCACTCTTACGATATCTATGGTAGCTACTCAATTTAAAATTAACCCGGCAGCACACGTCCAACTTTTAACCAACAATATTTAGTATAAATACCGCTTATTCATTCATGAATATGATATTAAATATACCTGCGAAATATACTCAAATCCTTCAGATGTATTGAATCCCCAGGTGAAGTTGTCCGGCGGCGGATAACCATCAACATCACATATAATGGAGGAGTTGGC
Organism: Agraylea sexmaculata; assembly: GCA_022606485.1. Classification (NCBI taxonomy): domain Eukaryota; kingdom Metazoa; phylum Arthropoda; class Insecta; order Trichoptera; family Hydroptilidae; genus Agraylea; species Agraylea sexmaculata. Next base: position 12,428 of record JAGTTH010006058.1, on the reverse strand, counting down.
GTTGAAAGTCCACATGGTTAACTTGTCGGTCATCCTGCAGACTGGAGGAGCTGTAAATACATAACTAAGTGCGAATACTTGCAAACTAATTTGAAATGGAGCGTCTTCGAACCTGAAACTTGTAATGTGACAGTGTTGGATCGCGTGTCTCCTTCAACGTTGGAAGCTATGCAATTATATTTGCCGCCGTCACTTCTAGACAACTCCTTCATCTTGAAAACGCCCCAGGATTCCACATTTGTCGCCGGAGTTTCGTGAGCCACTGATCTGCCCTGGATTATATTATAAATATTACAGTGGGAAGTCAATGGGAATGAAAAACAATCATTATGTTATACTAGGGTAATTTTAATTGAAATTTTCAATTTGTTAATGTTTTTTTTATGTTCTGCCTGGTTTTTTAATAGGACATTTATCTTTGTGTTTTGATTTCATTTTTGCTTTAAAGTGTTTTTTTTATCGATTAGAAGAATTTTTTTATTTTAAAAATGTGGAATTGTTATGCATTATCAAATTAAATACATTTAAAAATATTTTGAAATTATTTAATATTTTTAAATGCTCTGATTTGTTTTTAATACGTTGTTTGTTTTTTCATTCGAATAAAGTTTGAATTTTTGAAGCAACATTTTTTGAAGTTTTTTGAATGATTGATTAAAAATTCATTACTTATTATTTAACCCGGAGATGTGCCAAAGTCAAACGAATATAATCTCTTACATTGATAGTGTATTAGTGTAGACATAATATTATAACTTTGGAACATCTTTGTGTTTAATTTTTGATGTCTCCGATGAAATTTGTAAAATTGTATTTACGGTAGTGATTTTTGATTCACTCAAATTAAATAAGTGGTTTCTTAAATAAATACTTCTTCAAAGTAGATGAAAAAAAGATGTATATCGACTGCTCCAGCGTATAATATCGTACGTGCAAAAAAAATCTGTGTGCTCTTAAGTCTTTATGGAACTGAGCCATTCAATCTGGTAACACTGCCTGTCTTGTGTCACTCGGTTTAATTATTATTTACAAAATATAACAATTTACGATTGAATACCTTTTATTGACAGAGACATGAAATGTGTTATAGATAATAGATTAATCTACATTAGTTGCCGGTCAAATAGTTTTTTACTATTTCGAAAAAGTCCCACTTAATAGGTTAAATAATGATTAAAAATCAACATTTTTTGACGTTTCAAACATAGAATATGTGGCTCAGTTCCATAAAGAATTTTTTTGCATTTACGATATTATACGCTGGAGCAGTCGATGTGATTGACGACAGTGAAATACTAAGGTCCGTAATTTCCAGGTTCAACTAATTCATTCGAATTATATTATTTTTAAAAAATATATTGCGACTTGGGATCCCCCGTAATGCTCTAGTTTTACTGCAGTATGATATTATAATATATGTTTTTATAAATGAATAAATAATAGTTCTTCTGACATTACTTATTCAGCTTGTATGGAATATAAGGCTATTTGTTTTATTTTAGATTGAAAATGATTAATGACGTAATTTGTTTGGCATATTACGAGAATTCTCTAGTTTGACACAAACAATTCAACTAAATAATGTTAGGTTGGTTACATTGAACTCCCAAGATATTTTGTATGGAGGAGGATGCGCCACAACATTGCATTCCAATGTCACCGAGTCTCCTTCTTTTATGTCTCCATAGTTTGTCTGCTTCGTGATCCTGAGGGACACATCCGGGGGCACTGGAATGAAAAACGTGAATATCCTGAACGTGTGCTCTTTGAATCATGTACATTTGTACTCACAGAATATATCTAAAAACACGTGTGTTTCTAAGAATGAATTAGACGCCAACAAGACGTGGAAGACCCTGCAGGATAATTGTTGTCCTTTATTGTGGCGTTCAACTAGCAAAGATAATACTGAAGAGGTTGTATCTTCATCGGTGTCCTGCAAATAATTATACATTTAAATTACACTTCTTTAATACAGATTTCAATTTCACCTTTATAGAGTTTCCATCATACATATACCCATCTGTGGAAGTGACTACATGCGCATATTATACATATACTTCACACATAAGCGAGCTGTGGCTACTGACAGTATAGTCCCTTAATTTCGACACTCAAGAGCAACGAGCTTTCCCTTCCAAAAAACATCCTCATGATAATGTAAATCAGCGGTCAACTATTAGCCCAAAATATTTTTGCATAATACTCCCTTATTTGTAAATTATAATTAAACATTTTTTTATTACAAAAAATTAATGAATATGTAAGCATGTAAAGTTCTCATAATGGAACAAGAATTATTTAATTGAAAAATTTCAGGTTTTCGAGAAATTATTTTGCTTCGTGTTTGTTCCTTCGTTTTTCGAGACTAGCAATTTAGAAAATAATACTTACTACTATTCCCAAATTTTTTATTTAAATTGTTTACATATAAAATGATATAGGTGTAAATAAAAGTGACAAATAAACAGTACGAGCAGCGCCCCGACAAATTCAACTTTGTTTCCCATGTTTTTGATGTCTTTTAAAGTATTATTGACACCTCTACAGGGTGGACTTGAGATAACTTCTTAAATATTTTTATTAATAATAAAAAAATAAATAATATTAATAATGCTTTTGGAATCGAGTTTGGGCCACTATCCTGGAATCAGCTGTTTCTGTGAAGTACTCATTAGTGACTGTTACGTGTGTATTGTGTATGTTATATGTAATTAATAATTTAATATTTTTTTCGCTTATATTTGCGATAGTCTACTACCCCCTAAAATATTATAAGTTAAGTCCACGCTGTATATATATGTATATATATATATATATATATATATATATATATATATATATATATATATATATATATATATATATATATATATATATATATATTTTAGGGGTAGTAGAGGATCGCAAATATAAGCAAAAAAATATGTTATATGTAATTAATAATTTAATGATAGTGGATCAATATAAAAATGTTGATTAAACAAATAAATTAAAAAACATATAACTGATACTATTTTATATCAAAATGTTTGTTCAATGGAAGAAACATATTGGCAAATCTTGAAGAGTGAAATTGATATTAAAAAGGTTTAATTCTAAATGAAATAGGATGAATATATATGTCCTCTTATATTGAGATTGCAGTTTAATTACCGTTTGTGAATAAGACGAAGGTGGCAAGGGGGTGTCTTGAAGATACCAGGTTATATTTGGGGGTGGATGAGCTCCTCTAACATTGCATACAACCTTCTCAGGATGGTTTATTCTGAAGGCTTCTCTTTGCTCAATGCCAACAGAAGTCGGCGGTACTGGAATTAAGCATTTGTATGTAAATCAAACAAGTCGAAAATCCTATTTTTGAACAAGGGACACTCACGAAGCATGTCTAAATGCACAGACTTTGTACGAGGGTTTGTCAATTTTGTATTGTTGGCTCTGCACGAGATCCTCTTGGAGAAATCTGACCTTTCTAAGGGAGGCAGAGTCATCCTCAATGCAGAATCGGAAAACTGCATCCAGTTGTCGTAGTCTGATATTCTGGATCCAGGCAAAGGTCTGTAGGGTTGGTTGGAGCCTTCTAGTATTTTGGTTACCAATAGTTTATTATTTACCAGCCATTGAACTGTCGGAGGAGGATTACCTGAAAACATCAAATATATAACAATTTAATATATACATTTTGAATTTAAATTAACAATTTTACCGACAGAGACGCTCTGCCCGATTTATTAATAGCCTCAGTATTTACCTTACAATCCACGAAATCTGGATCAGACGATTTCTATTAATATTATTTATATATAATTAATAACCGATCAAATCATTTTTTTTTAATTTGAGCGGGATTTGAACCCATAGCTGGTTTCAGTTTTCAATAATTCAAACAATATTAAAATATTTTGCTTGATGGGATTTAATTTTTTTTTAATAGGCCTTTCAATAAGTCATTGACAATAAAGAATTTTAATAAAACATATAAATTGATTGGTGTGAAAAAACTTATAAGAACCGTCATAATATCTGTTCAAATCATTTTTTTTTTACTCGAGCGGGATTTGAACCCACAGTATTTGTAGCCTTATCCCTTAAGCTATTACGTTAATAAATTCATATTTTTTATATCGAATTCCACCAAACAAAGATGTTGGATTGAAATTTTTAAACCTTTATACTATAATTAATTGATGATAATGAATTCTTCAATTTTCAAGGATTGAACATTTTTAGTAAGGAAAGTTATTTATGCATCCAGAAGATTACAAATTATTAATCAATTTTATACAATACCTTTATTTGTTTTATTCATATAAAAGCGGAGCAAGTGGATTGGATGTGAATAAACATTTTTTTTTAAATTGAGAAATATATATTTAGTTTAAAATAGGTATTCGTTCCGAGTCTAAAAGATTAAGTCTCTGGTTATTTCAGTTCAATGAAGACTGTCGGTTCTATTTCTATACTTTATTTAGGAGAATGCATTTAACTGGCAACTGAAAGGCCTTTGTTTTGGGGATTTTCATTTATAATAATGGAATATTATTTGTATTATTGTGGTTTTCACCTGTAATTTCCGTGAAAACAAATCCACATTAAATGAGAGAATATGTTATATCCGTTAGATGCTATATGAATATGTTATATGAAGGGCCAGACTCAACATTTTCGTCAGCATTATCATTAAAATTATGTTGCATTTAGCAGGCATTTTTATATTTAAATAATTATATGTGTTTTTTTAACAATTTAAAGTTTAATTTTATTAAATAGTCAATTAATTTTATCAAAACAACTCCTCTAGTATCTGATTTTTTCACACCTTTAATATTCTCAAACAGTTGAAATATAATACATTAGTGGGTATTAATCAACTTAAGAATATTTAAAACAAAGTTAAACAGTCACAAACTACAGTATTTTTAAAAAATATTTCTTAATTCCCAAAGTATTTAACCACCACCCCCTAAAATACATATTTTTAGTAAGTTCAAGTCCACCCTCTATGAAGCAATGATTATTTTAGTAAAAAATATCCGCCACTGATTATTCAACTGTAATACAGTAAAATAATATCGGGATGAAAAGTATAATTTATTTAAAAAAAGATATGAAACGAATAATAGTTAAGATTACGAAATGTGTCGATGTAAAAAGTATAGTACATTATAATAAATGTGAAAGTGAGAGTGCATTTTTTATGAAATTTTGGATGTGTGTGTAAATTGTGGTAAATCTTGATCCAGGTTTACTCTGATTTCCTGGATTGTAAGGTGATTACATCACTAACAGACAATGAATTAACACGTTTTTGTGTCTAAAAAAAAAATAAAAAATGTAAGCCTTTATATGAAAGTAAAGAGGTGATATGCATTTTTATGATATTTTGCATGTGAGTGTAAATTGTGGTAAATCTTGATCCAGGTGTACTCTGATTTCCTGTATTGTAAGGTAAAAACTGATTATTAAGTCGGTGACCTGTGTAACTAGTAATAGTTAAGATCACCGAGAGACAATTAATTAACACGTTGTTGTGTCTAATAATCAAAAATTTGTAAAAAGCCCCTCGGGGTGTTTATAAATAAATCATAATAATTGAGTGAACAAAACTCATGGAATGTATGGAAGACAGAGAAGTGAATAAAGACTTGTAGTGTTATTTTAATAGTATGGATGGCGATTTTATTTTATTCATACAGCCGAGAGGCAATTACTGTGTTGGCTGCTTAAAAGATATAAATGTTTGATATGTATTACAAGACTCACCTCCTTTGACGATGCAGTAGAAAGTGGGTGTTTGTCCCTCCCTGAATGGGGGTGTTGTATTTGTGAGCTCGTTTCCACCCCCGTCGTATATCCTCGGTGCTGATGGAAGCTCTGCAACAATCACAACTCTTCGTCACAAAAAAATACCATATCATTATATCCACGATACTGGATACGACCTTATTTCCATACAATACAACTCGAACAGGTAACGAATGAACCAATTATTATCGCAAAATAGCCTTTTGCTAATGGAAAACACGAACAAAAGCATAACAATACAGCGATGATATTATCTTAAAAACTGGAAATTAGTTTTCCGTATGAATTCAACGAGTAAAATGCAAAAGCAAATATAATATTATTTCAGTCTTATAGAAAATAAAATTTATTAGGCCCATAGATATACACATTAGATATCGCATTGCATATAAATAATTCGTGTAAACCCGTATTGTTGCACTCATCTCTCCTATTCGATAAAGGCAAAGCATTTCTAGTGACCACTGAGAGTGGATGTGACAATACTTTGAGTGTATGTTTGAGTCCATATGACATGTAGTAACAATGCATTTACCCATTTTACTGTGAAATATAACTGAAGATATGAAGAGAGATGTTTACACTATAATGTTTGCCAGGTAACTCATGTTTTTGGCCACTTGGTCCACTTGAACTAAACACGCATTTAACCACTCATGCGAAATATTATGTTTATATCAATGATTAGGTGATTCCACATCAATTTAATAATTTTTCCAGTACGCAAAGGAGTGCGTTTGGATTCGATTGGCATTAAAATATTTAAAAAGTTACCTTTACATACAGAATGTACTTGAATATACTGATAACATTTTAATGAATTTTTTATTATTAATTAAAAGAACAATTAAAAATATTGTTTACGTATTGAACAGATACAATAAACACGGGAAATTCAGTACTTAACTTAACGTACAAAATAAAAATCTTCAATTAAGTCAAAGACTTGTGCGATAAGAAGGCAATATGATTAAAAATGATTTAATTATACAGCTTGAAAGTCACTATTACTCTTATTAAAGATGGACCACAATGAGGCATGGTCCGCCGAAATATATACAGTAATATCCGATTTCAAAGGAGAGTCATCGTTGCAATAAGAAAAACAGAAGATTTTCAAACTTTTATTAAAAGAATAGCAGATTTTGATTATTAGGTGTCAATAAATTATTTTTAATATGCGAATCCATCCTTTAAAATATTTTGTATTCAACTAAAAGTATATTTTTTATTTTTATTTTTAATATCAAAAAGGCATTATGTTATGCAAAGCCTAATTTAATTTTAAATTTGATATTTTTCGCTTGCTAATAGTAACGGCTGTATTTAATAAAAAAAAGTATAGTGAGAGTGTGTTAGTAAGGAGTGCTGGTGGTTATACGAATAGAGCTGGCTGACTAGAGCTTGGTACGCATACGCACCGCACGCACACAGTATATTATCATATTAAATATGGTTGTAAAAGAACATTCATTTATCCACGTACTATTTTAAATATTTATTATAAAATTGAAATGATAATTCACAGTGTAATATCTTTATAGAACCGTCCGATTGTATCAATTATTGATTTCAATTGAATAATTCATCCAAATTATGTTGTTCGAATTGCTGATTTAAGTATGCTTTACATAATCTTTAGCTTGAAGACAGAAGTCCGTCGCCATTATAATCGACTTTGAATTGGAGAAACAAGAGCGAGGCCGGGAAACTTCCCCTTGAGAAATTCAAGTTATAATATATTTTTTACAAGTCCAAGTTTATTTTGAAATAAGAGGCCGCGGAAGTCGTTTACTTCGGGGCTTCTGCAAGTTGTCGCTGCAAACTTATTGCTTTGAGTATAATTTAATTTAATTTAATACAAAACTCACCGACGACTGTCAGGAATATCTTGGTGATTTTGGATGGTGCAGCCTCGAAGTCAACTCTGCATGTGTAAAAACCTTGGTCTGAAGGATTCACAGGTCTGAGGAAGAGCCTCGAGGGTCTCGGAGACCACATCAGTCTTCCATCCATGGAGTCATCAGCCCAGTGTGATCTGCTCGGTGGAAGACGCGTGTCCCAACTAAAAATATAACACAAATTATATTTTTATACATAAATAATTAGCTATCAAGGCCACACGCACTTCAACTGAACTGAATATTCAGATTCAGTGTCTATGATTCTGAATTCAGCGTGCCTAAGGCTCTGAATTGAAATGTATGCGAACATGACGTCATTTGGAACCACCCCTACCATTTCGACTGCTAAAGCGTATAATATCGTAAATGCAAAAAAAAACTATGTGCTCTTAAGTCTTTATGGAACAGAGCCACATATTGCATGTATGAAATGTATGAAACGTAAAAAAATGTTTTCAATCATTATTTAACCTATTAAATGGGACTTTTTCGAAATAGTAAAATAGTCCTATCTGACCGGCAACTAATGTAGATTCATCTATTATCTATAACACATTTCATGTCTCTGTCAATAGAAGGTATTTAATCGTAAATTGTTATATTTTATAAACAATAATTAAACCGAGTGACACGTGACAGGCAGTGTTACCAGATTGAATATGTGGCTCAGTTCCATAAAGATTTAAGAGCCCACAGATTTTTTTTGCACTTACGATATTATACGCTGGAGCAGGCGATTTTTTGTCCAGAATGTCGTCATATTCCCATACAATTGGAAATTTCAATTTTTAAAAGGGCACATATCTAATTTTTTACAATTAATACCCCCATGACATTGTGATTGAATGGAATATTATGATGGTGGTATTCACTAAAATACATATATTATAGTGTCTATGGTTCTGTCACTCTTACTTGAGTAAAGGATCTGTAAATATGACACCTGGAATTATTCACTTTGCTCAATTATTCCAGCTGTCAAATTCGAATATTCCAGCTGTCACATTTACCGTGAAAGCTGGAATTCTCCACTTTGACAGATCTTTTACTTCAAAACCATATCATGTATGCATTTTAGTGAATACCGCTGTCAGGATCATATTCAATATAATAGTGTGTAAGTGAGTCGTGCTAAATGGTGTGTGTACGAATAAACTAGAGCTTGGTAGATTGGTGTACACACATACGCACCGCACGCACACACTCTCATTACACTCATTTTCTTTGTCCCGAATTTACATACAATGCATATTTTCGATGCTTATAATAAACTATTATATAAAAAAACTAAATGTTGATATATTTTTTTTAAAGGAGATTAATTATACCTCTTTTTTCGTAGAAATTCATCATTTATTTTTTGACAAAATTTATTTGAAAACTAATAAGTATTAGTTTCTGAAGATGACTATCTGAGCCTGATTTAAGGGCCCTTTAAAAAATAATTATAGAAATTTAAACAACTTGAGAAGACAATCAGTTTTTTTGAAAAAAAATATAGAAATGTGCCTTATATTATAATATTTTAAATGTTGAATGTGGAATAATCGATCTAATATATTTTACTATTGTTTATACGTAATTATGTTTCCTAATTTTCTCGACGATAGGTTCATATGTATTTTATATTAGATTTTATTACTAAAATCCCAACCATACCCAAGTTCTTCAAGCCAATTTTAATATTATATTTAATATAAATTGGCCAGTGTTATTGGCTTGTAAGTGTCCCTCATAACAAATAACTGGGGATACAAAGTAAATATCAGTTTTGAGTGTAAAATAACCGCAATAACCGCAACAGAGAAACTTAGTTTGTTAGATCGCTTATTATGGAACCTCTTCCATAAATATTCCCATCAAACTATACAGAAGCAGTAGTTATGGGAAACCAGATCATTTAATCGGCTGTAGTTCGTACTTAACTACTTTAATGTGCATTAATATTAACTATCGTTAAACTGGACACCGAGGGGTTAATTATTTTTAATATCTCCTTTACAAAACACAATCCATAAATCAAGTAATAATCTTATCACAAATATAATACATCATTTCAGTCATGGCCTTTGAAATATTCATGATTAATGATGGAATTCTTATCCTTTGATATTATATCTGTCTAATATTATATTATTAAAAAATAATTATTGTAAAGGTATTGACTTACTCATTAGAAATATTTGGATTTTAAGACAAACACGTAAATTTTTCACTAGGAAAAAATGTCATTTATGCGTACCTATATTTTTTTTATCCAATTCACTCGATTAATATCCACAAATAGCCCCTTTTTCTGCTTTAACCCTAATAAAAAAAGTTAAATGTACACACAATCGATCTTTACTTATCAATATATCATGTACGTAAGTCATATTAATGTATTTAATTCAAAAAGGTACAAGTAAGCCTTTTTTTCAAAATATGTTATCTTTAAACTAAAGAGTATTAACAGAATATCATTCGATATAAAAGTTAATATAATTGTAGTTACCGATTTTTGTGATAATTAATTAATGATTTCAATATTTTGCCAATATCGCTATATAAATTTTAATAAAAATAAAGAAATTTTTCTACAAAACAACTTATACTTTAAAGGACTATTACACTGCACTGAATCATTGTTGTTTGGTAATAATAACAAATTGTCGAGAATATGAAAAAAAGTGATGTGAAAAAATGCAATGATATTATATTTTTAATACATATGAATTAAAAATCAATGGCCTATTACCACAAAAATGTATCCACAAATTATTAGTTTACAAGGAGAGAAAGAATAAAATACTAGCGTATCTTTATTGTAACATACTATTGAATATTTTGGTACAAACCAATGAAATTATATCTATAGAAGTATCTTCCTGCTTTACACATACCCGGGCTGTGGCCACCAGCAACACTGTAGTCCCTAAAATCCGACACTCGAGAGCAAAAATATCCCCGTGATCAAGTAAAGTGTTAACATAGTGAATTATTATTTGTGGTATTAAAAATTTTAACGACGCCTTTTTTTAATTGAAAGACGGGTTAACTTTATAAGAAAGATCGATAAGTGACAGGTAAACAGTACGAGCGGTAATAGCAGCCTATGGTTACTAATTTCATCTTTGTCTCCAATTTTTTTTACGTATTTTAAAGTATTATTGGCACTTCTTTATTATACAGGGTGGACTTGAAACAACTGGTAATATTTTAGGGAGTGGAAAATATTAGCGAACATTTTTTTTAAATATATTTTTTATTAGATATTAATTACGTATTACCGATACAATATACACGTGACAGTCACCACTGAGTACTTCACAGAAACGTGATTCAAGAAGAAGTGATTCCAAGATGCTGGCCCAAACTCTCGATTCCAAACACACTATTTTTTTTTTGTTTTTTCATACAAATTCTTTACTAAATATAATTTGCGTACAATGTTTTGATACATTATGATTAGATGTTACAATATTAAGTGTATAGACTTAGTTTTTTACTTATTTTAATACAGAGTATAATCAATTGATATTTAAAATAATTAAAAAGTCATAACATAATTTATGGGAAAAAATACAAAAACCCACTTGTAGAACTACTAACATATATATAAATATTATACATAATAAATTATAATAATAATAAAATAAAATAAACTTAGAATAACAAAAACATATACTTAATACTATATGAATAAAACAAAAATATTGTGAAACACGAATATAGTAAAATCATTAATGACAGACAAAATCAAATGTGTTTGTGAAAAAAGATATGTTAAAGAATTTTTAAGAAATGTCTCTCAACATTTTAGTGGTAATTCAAAAACACTATTAATAAAACTAATTATTTACTAATAAAAAAATATTACGATACCCTAACACCCCTTAAAATATTCTTAGTTATTTAAAGATCACATTAATATGCCATATTATCAATTATTATAAAAGGACTATGATATAAATAAGCTTCTGATACAACTTGTGGTACAATTAGTTAAGAATATTTTCGTACATTTGTAATAATAATGCGGAAGTGTATTCGAATATAGAGTAAAACTAATATTTCAAGTATATGGTTGGTACTTCTTTCAGGTCTCAAAAAGTCCCTCGACTGAAATATTCAATGTATAAATTTTCAGTTGGCCATATTTTCGGAGATTGGAAACGAGCAGATAGTGTCTATTGGATTGCGTGAAGAGGTCGTAAATTTTTATATTGCACATTTTTATATTTCGATACAAGGGAAACTAGAATATCGTCTCTGAAGCACTTTCAGGATAGCACCATCTGCATTTAAGATTTTCAGCAGTTATATTTAGACAAAACGGTCTCTCCTATCTCCCGGGAATACATTGTCTGGGATATTATCTTACAAGCGGAGTGTCTCTTACTTTTAATTTGTTAAAGTAAATCCATGATATATATATATATGTATGTATACATGCAAAACACACGCTATTAGCATAATTAAACTAATATTATGAATCGTCTGAGACAAACCATATATTTAATACATATATGAAATATAAAGGAGGGTTTTAAAGGTCACAATAGGCCAAAAAACTCACATAAATTTATTAATCAGACCCTTGATCATTGAGGATGTTTTAGGGTGAGCTTCGATGAGTCAGTAACAATATTTTTTTTTATATATCAGATGATTATTATTGGTCTGTCAGGGGGACAGATAATGACCTGTTCAATCTGTCCCTCCCTATGTTTACGGAGA
>JAGTTH010006057.1:0-48988 GCA_022606485.1 Agraylea sexmaculata | reverse complement strand
TATATATTTATATTTATATTTATATTAGATAAATATATTAACAATTTATATTATTCATCGTATATTTTGTTGCATATATTTCAACATAAATATATACGTACAAACGAGCATTATTTTACAGTGAATGGAGGCAATTGGCTACAATGCAAAACTTTAATAATTAGTTCAATAATCATACAATCCATCAAACGCCATTTTTTTATTTCTAAAAGTAAATTTATTTTTTTAAATTATATTATTATTTACAAACATTATATTTCCTTCCGTAGAATCAAAATTATAAAATTATAGTTTCTAACAACATATTGTCTTCTTTGTAAAATTGGAGTATTTCATAAATGAGCACTGTTGGTTTTTTTACGTTATGTTTTAAGTGAACCAAAAATTTCGATATCGGTGGAATAACTAATAAAAGAAACTCATCGATGTCCCTGGATTTTTTAGGATGTACTCTTAATTCATATTAATTACTTTAAGATCCGTAACCATACTTAATTTAATTAATATGAAGCTCATTTTTTTGTAGTTTAATAAATTTGAGTATGATCGTTTAAAATATAACTACTTTGATCTATATTTCGGAAACTATTTAGGGAGTGAAAAAATGTCATTCTTAAATAATAAAATTTTAAATGAAGTCATACGAAAGTGTATCCATTATCTACAATTTTGGGTGTGTTTATGAAACGTGAAGTTCTGCAAATATAATTTAAATGTACATAATGTATAGGAATTCTGATAATAAATATTCTATATTTTGAGAATGATTAATACCAAATATGCTATCACTAAATATTTATTCAGTTACACACACCTTAGATAATCTCTTATCATCAACAAACCAAGGTGTTACGACAGATAAGCTCAATAGTGAGTATGTGATATCATAACAAGTGAACGTACCACTAATTGATAGTATGTAACTATTGGAATCCTTGAAAATGTTTTCCTATTCGAAAATACCGATATAGAAGGGTGTTTTATTTATTTGTTTTGTATGAGATGCAGTTCCAGGAAACAATACCACATAATTTATCCAAAAGGGAGTGTTTGCGTTAACATATTTCACAATACCGATGGTATTGGTATTTTGTATTGCAGTGTGTCGTGTCCGAATACAGTTCTTCATGTTCTCCAACCCAGAAGCCATCAACTCTAAATCAACCTATCTCCATATATCTTACTTTCTACTCAATTTAAACACACAGCCATTTATTTACCCTCGTGCCTTTTGTTCCCTTTCCACTTAAATATTCTGTTTTTATTTGTACCACAAATAAATCGATGGGAAAGAACTCTTTTACAATTTAAGAGATTTATAATTGAAGCTTATTTTGATTCTCCTGGCTTCAGTATTAAATATTCAAGCCAGAACTGAAGTGGTTGTCCCTTAATAAAGGGCTTTAAGCACACATTTGTAGTAGTAAAAAGATAATATGGGGTCTGTAAAGGATGTGTGTGCTGTGAGTGTTTTATTATGTATGCCATTCTGGTTAAGTGACGTTTCTTGTTAGTTTTATTGGATCAATTTACCTGTCGCAAATTAGCAATTTTCTCTGTTTGTGTAGTCGTGCCCTAAAAATATTGAAGCATTCAATTAAGTTTTGATATGCGAACAATTCAGTTTGTCAACGTGACATTGAGTGACGCAATCAGCGAGTAATTCACTTTGAATGGTGACACGTCACATCCTACTATGCTGGTTTAACTATAAAATAAATACAGACATATGTGTATTTGCAGCATCCATTTCATTGTAACTCTTAATAAAATATTTAAATAAATATCGAGAATAGAGACTAACGCCTCCTAAATTTGAAACTGGAAATTAGCAACCTTTGTATGAGATTAGGCATTCAGCTTATCCATAAATAATATATTAATGGATTAAAGTAGCCGAATAAAATCTTTAAAAATTAAGCTTCCTTAAAAAAGTCCGAACAGCGGTGTTAAAGTGTTGGGGATACATAATATTTAAACGTAGCAATAATTTTTTTTATCAAAGTTCAACATTTTAGATATGACAAATAATAAATGTATGGACAAAAATGCATGGTTTGTTCATTTTTACCCGAAAAGCTTTAAATTATTTATCATTACCAGAAAAACGACGCTAACTAAGTTATTTTTTAATTATATGTAATACAATTGTTCCCAATGTTTGAGGAATTAATGAGTAATATTTGCAATACTATGATTATCAATTGTAAATTAATAATCACTTCGGCTTTACACGTGCCAGGAAATTTACTGACCCTGAAGACTTATGAAATATTGATTGATTTGTATTCCATGATAATATTTGTTTAATTGTAGTACAGAAGTGGCTTGATTGTGTAGAGAAGTGTAGGTTGACATTGTTTGAGAACACACACTGAAGCTATCAGTGACTGCAAACAATCACAATGCAACTCAATATATTTACTACACTATTCCAAACTAAACTAATTTACAGAAAAACGAGTCTCATTAGACTGTCTGAATACAAAATCTGTAGTATCCGGATTTCTATAGTTAAAAAGCTCAAATGATATTTCAAAATCGATATTACGAATGCAGAACATGCAAAGGGGGACTATTTGTTGAATTTGGTCACAGTATTGCTGTTGAAGTATTGCAGAATTGCATTATTGCCTTTTTCCAACTATTTTTATAACCTTTCATTTGGTTCCGTTTGACAACACTCATTTTGTTTGTCGTACGCGCCGCCATTACAGCCACAGTTTGCATTTTAACACTTGTTTTCACATACACTATCGTTTATTCTGTGAATATTATAATTAAAATAACACACGAAATTCCTAGGTAATAAAGAATTCAATGGATATAATTAATTACATATAGGAAAATTATGAAATATATAAATCAAATAACTTTTTTGTTTTGATACCTAAATACTTTATTTAACCTGGCAAAAAAATCAATTTTTATATAAAATAGTTTAATTATACTTTAGTTAAGACTTCATTGTGGATGGTTTTTAATTTTTATGTACAAAATGTACGATTATCACTGCATTTCTATATTATATTGGAAATTGTTATTTATTATTTGATATGGTTATATTGATACTACAATATAATTTCAAAATGAAATTTATTTGTTTGCTTATTATTGAAATACTTAGTGTTTTTTGCATTTTGTCAAAATTAATTCGCTTTTCGGCGATGCGAATAAAAAATCTGGCTTTTGGTATAAAATATGAATAGAGAGTCTCGCAACAGATGGTTATTTCCTTTGACGTTGGCTAATAAATGGCTGCACATTGAAGGGGAGAGAAATTGCCCACGGCATTTATACGTTTTCAATTTTGTGCATCAATATTTGTTTTGGAGCTGAACGTGACGCGCTTATGATTGCTTCCGTCAATAATATCAAGCTACGCCATATCACGTCAGAGCTACGCCATACTACGCCGCTCTACGGCATACAACTTCGTTGCTACGACATTATATTACATACAAAATGACACATTATACAAACAGCCAATCGCGTAGTCACCCTTTTAAAACACACCTAACTATCACACCGCGCCTTTATTGGTAGGGAAAATATTGGGTAGAATATTCCAACGCATTAGCCTCAATTTACTAGCATTAGAAATTACAAAAAATATTACCATATTAAATAATATAATGTACGTATGTGTGAATTTTAAATTATTTTAATAACTTTTCCAGATCAATATAGGTTAAAAAATATATTCCCTTGCCAATGCCAAACACATTAAATAATCTCATAAACTAATAGCGAAATTCAATAAATATTTACAGCTCGTGCAAAATGTATGGAATTTATAAATAAATACATTAATTTTACCGGGGTAATATTGCTGTAGGCTAGTATAACGCCTACTCGACCTTTTCTAATTTTCGGAAAACATGTAATGTTGGTATATAATATATAGTAATAAATATAGCTTCTCAAACGTTATAATACAACATTATTGACAAAAATATTATCTAATGAATTTCATACAAATAAACGTGTAATGCGAAACACACTCGATAAAATCGTTTATTACTGAAAGTATATATTATTTATCTTTTAACAAAGTTATTAACCATCGCAAATATTTAGTGTACAATAATATTAGATTCAATGGTGTATTTATAATAAATTATCTGTAAACACCGTATCTATTTTTCTTATTATATGTAGTATGAATGTTTGATAAATGTTATTTAATGCCTTATACTTCATATTTATCTTTTTTTACGGACATGTCCGTAAGTAATATATTATGTATAAGTAAATTAAAATAAATTCGATTAAAAATGTATGTATCATATGAATAGCTCGCCTGAAATTAGAATAAGGCGTATTTAATTATTTATTGGATATTTAAGGTAATAGAATAGTTTTCTTTTTTATGGAATTAAATCTTTAAATCATCTTTTTAATTTGGGGATGGTCCGAAGTAGACTTCTGGGGATGTAATTTTATTTATTCGATCTGTTGTGGGTGTTCGGGTATGCACATTTGTCCCTTTTTAATATCGGCATGCATCTAAGTGTGTTGGGGTGCGTAAGTCAAGTGTTTGGGATAAAGGAAAGACGGTCACTTTGGGGTGGGCGTGGGTGGCATTTCAATAGAATATAATGGAACAAGATGAGAGAGGTTTTTGTGCTTTGGAAAGTCTGGAATATGTCTTGACAGAGGGGTAAGGCAGTCGTAAATGGTGACCCTCTCAGATTAGTTGTTTGGTAAATGGTACATCACCTTTTTTTCCACCACCCCGAACATCCTCCACACATTAAACCTTCTTATGAGAAATCCAATAGCCGTACTCTTAATTCACCGTTTTAGTGCCCATAGTCCGGTTCTAGATCCATCCAGACGCAATTACTACAAACGACATCTTGTTGGAATTTTATTGATCGTTAATACGACACTCGGGATCTCACTTTAATATGCAACTGGACTCAATTTATCAATAAAATTTCAAGACGGTCATTTGCTTTTTATTTGATTACATTTTACAATGTATTTTATATTAATTAGCAGTAATTATTTTCCCAGCTAATGGCTCTTTTAGTTTCTGATTAAAGCGTTACAGATTATTAATTTAAAATATTAAATTTACATTAAGTGAAAATCAAAATCAAATTGTAGTTAACACCTTAGCTTTTTCACATTATTGTATTAAAAGATCGGTGAATTCTAAAAATTATTCTATATATTATTTGAAAAGATACGGGATTTATATCACACAATTTTTACGGTGTAAATGTTAAATACACTTTTATACAATTTTAATTTTTAAAATGATATAAAATAATATATAGTTCTAAGATCTAATAATAAAAACTGACTACTTAATTACTTTCTGCTCAAATTGATGTATCACAAAATATTCTGTAGATTTACATAATACAAATTATGAATTAGGTTAATTATATATCTAGTTTCTCTTATATAATTAATTATTCATTACAAGTGTTAAACTTTTTATATTTAAATCAAAATTTAGATCTTCAGACAGCTTTGTGATCAAATCAAATAATTAATTTAACCGAAAAGAAATTCAATCAATCCTCTAATAAATTGTTATTTTTAAACATATCCGTTGTTATTGGTTTAGTTTTAGCCGATTGGGTTGATTGTAATGTTTTGGTCGTTGCGGTCGCTTTGCCAAACATACACTTGATTGAATTTAAACTAAAACAAAGGTTCACATCACACACCGTCGATGAAATAGATTGCAGATCGAACAAACACTCCTATTGTTATTTATAATCACGATGGTTGTGTTTTTAAGCAATGCCTTTTGATATTCATCTACTGACAGAGGGCGGGGGCGGGTGGTGGTTTTGTGGGCGGATGGGGGAGTGAACGAATCGAGGAATGTAATTACATTTGATCTGGTCAGAGGGCCAAAATCCATCGTCAAATGAATATTCTTGGAACTAATATTCCTACACATTATTTCTACCACTGCCTGTTAAATATTTTATCATCTTATTTCCTCGGCCAAGTGGGAATTTATCCAAAATACTTACCCGAATTGGATGACATTAAAAATAAAACAGACAAACATTCTACCATTTTAGTATTAAATATTAAACAATAATGCTTTTTCAATCGATTAAGTTTACCGAAACATTGGCATACACATTTTTCAAAATAGAAAGAATTTTTTTTATAAACATTTGTTAAAACCAATAGATATCATTAACATAATATGATCTTGTCACAAAAATAATAATAAATTTGTTATGATATATAAAAAAATTAAGTAAAGAAATTAGCTAGTATGCATTTATTTATACGTTTGTATATTTTATTATGATAATAATTATAATATAAATACACTTATAATAATTGTAGTGTTTAGAAAATAATTTAGTGTTTGTTGATAGTGTACGCCTACTAAGGTGTAGTCATCTTCAGAGATTTAGAGCTTTAGAAGATACTTTTTACTTTCTGGATGGTTAAATAAAATCTTGTTTTAATAATTGATTTTCAATATTATAGATGCAAATGGTTTATAGCATTGATTTCTTGGTGGAATTTCATAATTTAAAGAAATATGTTTGTAATTTCCACTATAATTTTATTACTAACGCGAATCTCTGAAGATGACTACACGTTAGTACTCGAAAGTACTATGACTGTAATAAGATTACAGTGGAAATTACAAACAAATGTCTTTAAATTTAGTTTTTTATGAATATATATGTACATATGTTGTCTGAAGTTTATATTAAGAGTGCAAAATGTAATGAAGTTGCGAAGATCGAGTCAAAGTTAATCTTTAAAGTAATCAAAACGTGTCGGCCGTCTTTTCGAATGATGGCACTCCTGGAAATGAAAACTCCATTAAAATACCATCCGAAATACTGATACCGATGATGATAACTGTTATACGGATGGACTGGGAAGGGATCAGAAGCGGCGTAAGTTAATTTCTGGTCGATTTGATCTACAGGAAGTAACGCCCACTTCAACCATCACCACTACAACTATTATTCAATACGCTTTTACAAATTGAATTCTGTATTTTTTTATTTTCAAAATCGTTATGAAATTTAATCTTGTGCACGGTCACACTCGCATAACTAACGCGCGGTATTAAAATCTCAAAGTATCTAACTATTGTAGTGTGTGAAGTCTAAGCTTTAGGAAATATGGAAAAGCATGTGCGGGCATATGTATGTATAAGTAAAAAAGAAAACCTCCCCCCGCATATAAATAACGTTTGAATAGTCTCATTTGAATAGAATAATATGGTGAAGGGTGGAGAAGTGTGAATTCTTCGAATACCTCCTCATCCAAAAACGTTTTGTGACCCTCGATCGACTTAAAATGTACTCTTGCAACTTTTACTACGTGTAATGTTCTTTCAACGGCACATTTGTTTCTAAAAGTCCATCACATTAATCATTCAAAGATCCTTTCACTTTGAATGTGTACCGAAGTGAAAATTCTCCCCAACTTTCATACAAGCGTGATGATTTATATAATATGTTTCCATTATAAGTAGAAATATGTTGTATATGTCTCAAACAAATAATACCATATGTTAAATTTTATGTTTACAAAGTGCATATATTTATTTCTTTATTTCTGAGAACCATTCTTGTATTATGTATATTTTTATTTAGATATTAAGAATAAAGTATAAAAATAGATAAAATATGTATAACTTAATTGAAATTATGTGTAAATATTTTAAAATCTTATGGCTGAGAAGGATCAAAGTCAGTTTGTCCAAAGGGGAGAAACTTTGAAGTTTGACTTAAAATGATTAAAGGCTTTATTTGTATGAAATAGATAATAAATATTTATTCAAAAAAATAAGAAATTAAACAATAACAATTTAAATATGTGCATTTTTACCAAGAAAATCGTGAACTTTGGTCGTTTTCCCCTTGATTAGATTGATTTACTGTACAATTCTTTATCAAAGAACTTGATTTCGTTTTTATCATATTATTTAGGGGATATAAATATATTCAAATTATTTTTTCAAAATATTAAGGGTTTAATATTTTTGTCTAAATTAATTAAAATAAGTTAATCGTCTAAAGACATTATTTTGTCATTTATTTCGATTATAATACATTAGTAAGAGTAGATAATTTGTTGGTAAATTCAATTAAGTCTCAATCCACATAAATCCAAGGGAACTTAACTAATATGTATAATACGCTTGTGGTGTTGAGCAATGCAGCTTGGCGTAGCATCATCAAGATACTACGATAAGCGTAGAGAAGCACTACGGGGGGTCTTATCTCTTGATGCTCTACCATGAATGTCCCATCTAAATACATTTTGCATTAGAATCTACCACAAACTTGACATCGATTGAATCTAAATCCTCTATACATACTAAAGAACAAAATCACCCGCAAATATTCACTTTGACTATGAAATGGATGTTCAATAATATCTGAACAGATTGAAACTCTACGCCATTTCACCGCCACCAGTCCGAATATTAATTATGCTATTCATTTCTGCGTCGACGGCTTAGCAAATTGCCATTAAATTTGTTATCGACTAGTTAGTCGCTCCCAATGTATAAAATTGATATCAACGTCGGCATATGAAGGTATAATATTATTTATTTGTTTACTCGTACATATGTTTCAATCCCAACAAACCAAATACCATATAATTTCCTTTCAACAGTTATATCTATAACTGTTGAAAATATTTTACTATCTTCTATGAACTTGCCCGTCTTTTTTATACATACAATTGATCTTTTATTATTTTAATGAGTTAATTTTTATTTTATATACATTATTTCATTTATCTGGAGAAACCATTTATTAGTGTGTGTTAATAATAAACATAATTCCAACATATTTTTTGATAACGACAGTGTTACATACTTTAACTTTATAGTTAAGTGTATTAAATCGAAATAATTCTGAAAAAATTATTGATCGTGTACTGGATGGAATTTCATAATTATTTAATCAAATAAGTTTGCAATTTCCACTTTATTTTGTAAAATATATTTAAATATTTTTAAATACTACTATAAATACCACTATTATCATTATATTTAAATCTGGGGCTATACTGGTGAGATGATTGGTGTATCGAGGATAATTAATTTTTTTCAGAATTATTTTACTTTAATATAATGTTAAAGTATGTAAAATCTCTGATTGGTTCAACCGATTTCATAAATTTCTTATATGAATTAACAATCTTACTTTTAACTCAATATTTATTAGTCTTGTATTTAATTTGCATCTAAATCAATACATATAAAACATATTGAATATTAATATGATGCATGATATAATCTGAACGCGTTTTAATAGTATTATTGTATGAAAATAGTTTGCAAACACAAATGGTGGAAAAGCATCGAAGGCTTTGTTCATGGCGAGACATATTAAGGCTAGTTAGTCCCCACGACAGCTATTTCCGACCCTAACTTTGTACACAATTAAATAACAAGTGAGCCCTTTAACGTCTAACAATAATACTAAACTATATGTTAATAATGTAGCACACTTTAAAGTACTAATACAATATATGAATTCCTTTAAATGCACGATATAGAGAACATGTTACCTGTGTCAATCGAGTTTTTAATTATTAAATATGCTGTTCAACTACTTCAGGTACTCATAATATATACACTAAGATGATTGAAAAAGAGGGTGTATTTTTATTAATTCTTGTGTGATATATAGGTATCGCAAAAATACGAAGATTAAAATACATGTGTATACTTTTTTATTATTAATTAAAAATAATTGCTTATATCATAAATTATTTATCAAACACAATATATAGACGACATCGAATACTGCGTACTTCACAGAAACACGCGATTCGAATACGCCAAAAGCATGAATATATTTTTTTAATCAATAATAAATCTTAAAATTTTTTTCGATCCCCTACCACCCCTTAAAATATTCTCAGTTAGTCCTCCCTGTATATATAACACGGAAATTCATAAAGCGGATAGCAATATTGCGAGTTATTAATTAAAAATATATATATATATATAAATACAAGCTAAGTAAAAAAAGTAAAGAAAATTAAAAAGTTACTCAAAATATAAAAAGCATTTTTTTTAAATAATTAATTTTAGCGAAAATAAATAAGGCAGCCGCTAGTAAAGCAATCAAATTGAAAAATTATATGATTACCCTTATATTCATGCTGTTTTAAAATACAAGGATTCAAAATAAAAATTATATTTAATAACTAATATAGTCGCTTCAAATAAACTTTGAAGTTATTACATAGTTATTAAAAATTTTGGAACCTTTAAATATAATATTTGATAAAAATATTTGGCACGTTGAAGAGACATTTTGTTTAATGAACACGGTTTTATTTTTTATACTTAATTTTTTTCAATAATCCAATGTTTTATAAACATAATATTGTTGGAATATTTCACCTCATTAGTCTTCATTTTATCACAAATCAGCTTTACCCGCTAATATTGTGAAACACTCAAATACCTTTTTTCCATGAAAAGGTTTTAACTAAATCGGATCACGTTCTTGACAACGCGTCGATAATAATGATTCGCTGAAATTAGCTGTCAAATATGTTTTTATAAAATATAATTACGCAGTCTGAAAAAAGAATCATGGCTAATGAATTTGTGAAAGCCGCTTAATATATTATTCTATGCCAGCGATAACGCAGGATCATACTTTCACATTATACAATGTATTATAATGTCTAGTAATATAATGGGTAATATTATTGAAAGTTGCAGTTGACCGTTAATGGGGTTTTCATGCCCAATATGAAGGGAGGCTGTTGTATAGTCGCCATTACAATTGAATGCCCTCATCGCTCTTTTGTATGCAGTCCACTATGCTAAATTGTAATATCATTGCAAATGCAATATTAAATTTAAAAATAATTGATATTATATTTTACTATAAGAGTATCGTAATAAATAGTATATTTGTTATTTAATGATTCACTGTGGTCGGGTGATAACGTATGCAAGGAGCTTGTTCAACATGGTGGTATTATAGTATTGAACGCGTACTATTCAATATGACGCATCCCCGTTTAGTTGTAATCTAATACCTCTACTATCACTGTTCCACTATTTTATTGATAAAGTTTTAATCGTTATCGGTTTCAGTTCATTGTTACATCGATAACAACCACCCAAGACCTTTCAATCCACCCAGTCACCCTAAACCAACTTCAATCGTCCTCCTGCACACTAATTTATGTACAAACTCCAATATATTTTTGTATTAATCTGTGTAATGTTTCAGTGGATCAAATTGTATTCAATTATTAAAAAAATATATATAATCTATTTATTTATTTACACCCCGAGGAGCTTTTTTGAATGGGTTTTTTTTGACACAACAACGTGTGAATTGTCTGTCGGTGATCTTGGGATTCCTAGGCGTGCGTCGCCGTAAATGTACACGTAAAGACGGTAATAGAGTTGCTTTGCTGTACTTTGGACTTTGGTTTTTTGTTAATTAGTGCCTCCCTCGAGGCTTAAACGAGGAATTAACTAACAAAAGTGTAGCTAAGTAGCTCTACTACCGTATTTACGGTGACGTATGCCTGGGAATCCATTACTTAACTATTACTAGTTACACAAGTCACAATCACCTCACTATTTACCTTACAATCCAGGAAATCAGAGTAAATCTGGATCAAGACAATCGATCGCGATTCTTTTAATATTATTCCTTATCTCTCAGTCGTAATAATCGAAAAAATATTTTTTTTTTCCTTGAGTGGGATTTGAACACATGACCACAGTATTTGCCACACTAGTTAAGGAAATAACAACAATTACGAAATAGCCTTTCGGTTCGTATATTATAATAAAAAAAAGCAACTGTCGTGCTGACATACCTGCATAGTTATGTTTAATATTGTGTCTTTTTTATATGAATCCGCCCCGTTTCCGCATAGAGTCCGATGAAACGACGTTTCTTTCCCTCATATGAGGATATCTCTTTTTAATTGTTCTTGTTTAAATCTTCAAAACACAATGATCACTATAACACTACAACAAACAATTGTTTTTTCAAAAGTTTGAAAATAGTATTATAAAAGATGTTATTTGGAAAATAGGTTTAGTAAGGGTAAGGGTAAATCCAATGAAATCAATCCGTCCCTTTAATCCGAAGGAAGTTCGAAACACAATAAAAATATATTTAAGTGTAATTTTATTGGATGGGTGGAGAAAGCGGATAAAAATATTAAATAAAGTGTAAATGTAAATGATAACAATGAAAGTTGTGTGAATTGAGTCGTCGGGGTAGTTAGTGATAATTTTGAGAGTGTCAGTATTCGCATCACGCACTGTAGATAAATTAATCGCAGGCTGTGTGCTGCTATCGCCACCCTTAAATCCTATTTACAACTCTGACTACCCTTTGCTCTAAAATACCGTTAAAGAGATGCCAGCCGTTAAATACATGGCCGCCAAACAATTCACTCTGGCTATACGGGTTGAGATAACGAAACACCACCCCAGCCGTGACCTTTCAAACAATTGATTATCATTAGAAAAGTTTTATAATTATTATTAATTCATAAAAAATGTAGTACTTTCGAAGTATTATATATTCGTATAATAGGTAAATACTTTTAAATGGGGGATAATGCAGATATTATGAATTTTTTTCTGTATTTTTCTATAAATAATACTTTATTAATGTTTTTATAGAGATTGAAATAAATATATGTTCGAGTCGTTTAGATGATTTAAATATTTTTATGTATATACCATCGTTAGTTATATATGTATGTATGTATGTATGTATGTATGTATGTATATATATATATATATATATATATATATATATATATATATATATATATATATATATATATATATATATAATATAAAAAAAGCATTAACTCTGCATATTATTTCTGTATTGAAATTATTTAAGTGCATCTATTACATTGAAAAACAAATATCAAAACAATTCATTTCAAACACTAATTTCTTTAATGTAACCACCACAATATTTAATAAATTTCTTTAATTGTAAAATTCCACCCAAACGTCAACAATAATATTAAAACACTATTTTATTTAACCAGCCATAAAATATACGAAAACTCAAATACTAAGGGTTAAAAATTACGATTACATTCAGCTTCAAAAGCGGTTTGTATTTTACTAAGTATATTATGGGATAAATCAATATATTAAGAGAAATCTTATTAAGACTAAATTAAATATATTGATATGGTTTGGGTTATTAAGACTATAACCATGGGTTCAAGTCCTGCTGAAATTGAAAAAATAAAATTGTTTGATTAATATTTGCAATTCCGGTGAAAAGTTCATCCTAGCGGATATCTATGCTATTTTTTTATTCAAGCTGTATCATATAAATGCGATGGTTATTGCAATTTTAATATGATTTGGATAAGAAATAGCGGAAATAATACTAATCATATATGATGCTACATTAGATCCCAGGATAGATAGTCTCTTCTAAAGAGATCCTTTTCTAAAAATACATTAGATAGGACGTCTATCAAAGTGGCACCGTGTTACGAGGGCATCGCTTTACGTTTTTTTCTAAATATATGTAGATATAAAAGAACGAGAGACGCTAATCGAGGTTAGTACGTGTCCCTTGGATGGAGACAAAGTTGGTAGCCTTTTGGGATGGGACCACGAACTTAGTTTTCCGGACCAATGAGCGCACCAATTTTATATGAAATATCCTCACAGAAAACTTTTTACTGGACCCTGCTATATTTTACTCGGTATTATTTGATAATCGGTGTAAAAGAAACAGTCGTGATTGTACTTAATTTATCGCCGTCGATAAAATTGCTCCACAGCCAAGCACAGCATTCTAAATGCATTTATTTGAGATTATATATTGTTAAGCCATAGTCAACATTTTTGGGTATTATTACTTGTTTCATCTAAAGTCAAATAATCTCAAAAGGTCATGGATTCAAATCCTGTATGAATCAGGTGATCAATAATTGATTAATAATATTAATAAAATCGTAGGTTGATCGTTTCATTCCAGCTTTATTCTGATTATCTGGATCGTAGAGTGAATAGCGATATAAAATATAATAATTCGACTTTAAAAATATAATTTAATACAAATAATTAATTGGTTCGATAATAATTATTCACATTTTGTGAAAATTGTAATATATTTTCATTCAAAATAAATTTACATGAATTAAAATGAACCAATTAACAGTATCGAAAATCTTAATTAACGGTTCGCTAATCAAACGACAGGTTTAATCAGTGTTTACAATATAGACACATTATTTCACAGAATACATTAGCAATTAGCAGATTTGTGGTTTTGCATGTTTTGAGTACATACATATATTTTATATGGAGCTTACTATCTGAAAGATATTATTTTATATCATACTATTCGGTGAGAAGTGGAATTAAGTTGTCTTTTTTATACATTCATTTATCAAAAATGACTTCAAAAGCCTTAGAATTTTTGTACTTAAACACTTGCTTAATCATCGATGGGTAGTTAAAATATACGGGCAAGTCATCGAGTGACTCATTAAACATCCTAATAAAATATTTTGTACATTCAGTCAAACCTTTTATGTATCCGTATATTTATTAATACGCATTTCATTTCCGATTATGAATTCAAACACAAAGGTGTATATTGAATTGAAGTTCATATTGAAAAGCGATTTGCGAACATAATATTTTCCAATAATAAAAAAACACGTATGAAATTGCCGCAATACGCACAAATAAATTTATTGCGAGAGCTTTAAAAAAATCTCACATGCGAACCGAGAGGATATTTTCCAATATGATAATATTTCCTCAATGGAATTTATTTATGAATATAAAATAATACTCCTAAAGCACCTTTACGGTATAATATGTACACCTCGTGTCAATTTTCAGGGTTGTAAAATAAGCCAATGGAAATTTATACCTAATGATTTTTTTATGAAAATATTAAATATTATTACCATTTTAAATTAAAATGCGCTTATTTATTATGGAAAATATTTTCGTATTACATATTGTGATCTATGTATTATGTAGTCAAGTTAAGAGTAGGTACATGTATTTTTTCATGATTTAAAAAATACCTACACACCCCAGAGTTTCCCGGCTGTTTGAATTCTTTTAGGGTGCAGCAGCGGGCAATTAAAATTTATAACCAGATCATGAAAATCGTCACGAGTTTGGAGATAACAGGAATAAAACAAAAGTTATACCAGAGTTCACCCGCCAGTTTCCCCAGGGAGTTTGTATCGCACTGTCAGCCTTCCTCAACAGTATACTAAAATATAACAAGGATATTGCCTATTTAACACCTGATATTTCTCATAAATAGGAATTTTTAATCACGTCTATTATATATGTACTTAAATTTGGGCAAATATGTCAGTATTTTTATCAATTTAGTGTGGATATTAAACAAGTAAAATTAACTATGAAAAGTTGGGTGAAATTCAAACGGTTCATTGGAATAATATTAATCTAAATTATGGGGCGTATGTTATAACTTTTTTAATTTTTTTTATATAAATACATATTATATTATTATATCATACTGCAGTACAATTGGAGCATTACGGGAGATCCCAATTCGCAGTGATGATAATGCAGCACTTGTCAGTTGGAACATGAAACAGGAAAAAAGAAATATAAGAATTTAAAAATAACAAAAAATAAGAGAAGAAGAAAAATATATAAAAGATGGTACGATGTGAAAGATACAAATATGTTTAATAATGTAATTTAAATAGAAACATGTGCACGTTCTCCATAAACATAGGGAGGAACAGATTGAACAGGTCATTATTTATACAAATTAAATAAACAACTATAAAATACCGTTTTTACGGGAAAATATAGTAAATGTGGTTTCCCAGGCGATGAGTCCTTCAGATTTAGTTCGCCACGCTAGATCTACCAAGTGACACCAGTTTTGCCATGGATCGAACACTAGAGTCTCACTCACGATTCATGATACTAGCCAATCGGCCATAAGGCGGCTCTTATAAATAATTATATACTTTTGAAAAATATAATGAAACGTCATAGTACAGCTTATACTTTTTATAGACAGTAATCAATATGCACAACAATATTCCTTTGAACACTCTAATCAATTATCCTTTAACAATTTATATCCCACAAAGCCGTGTACAAATTTTATATACATATTTTTACAATTACAATATACTCTATTTGTATAGAGTATGAAATGGATATAGATTCAATAGAATATTTTCAAGGGGTGGAGATTGCAAAAATGAGAGGATGTCCTGTCGGAAAATCAGATTTGTGCCCGGACGGATGGACTGAAAATATATCTTACCCTTTGTAGGCGAGTTATTTTTTCATTCATCATTTTATCGACTTGTGTTTTGGGTGAAAATTTTCCTATTTGCTTGTAAATACAGGCTTCGAATTCAAAGGAA
Source organism: Agraylea sexmaculata (assembly GCA_022606485.1). Classification (NCBI taxonomy): domain Eukaryota; kingdom Metazoa; phylum Arthropoda; class Insecta; order Trichoptera; family Hydroptilidae; genus Agraylea; species Agraylea sexmaculata. The sequence continues at coordinate 32,593 of JAGTTH010006057.1, read as the reverse complement.
TAAAAATACTTGACGCGTAGGAAACATTGCGTCTATATAATTGGATTGGCTGATGTCAAAGGACTTCGGGCGCTAGTTTTTCAGAAACGACATTATGGACACTTCCCTTCGCTTTATGTATTTTACAAACAACATTCTAGTTAATAACTCTCTATAATTTCATATAAAGTTTTTTACACAGTGAATATTTTTACATGTAAATAAATTTCATGTTATTTATTTATCTAAGTGAGGTATTTGTTATGCCTGCCTGCATTATGGATAATTGCTTGACTGCAAAGGCATCTTTACACTATCAAACCCTTCATTAAATTAATCATTTGTGTAAATTCTTGTTTGACATATATGTCAAATTATCAATGTGGTTTTTTTTTACTTGATTAAATTTGGTTTAATGGAGTACTTTATTTAAGGAGTGTAATAGAAATTACGTACAAGTTGGACAAAAATTGTTTAATAGTTTACACTATTGTTTGATGAAAACGTATTATTTGACAAAAAAAAATCTGTCTAAAGACTTCTTTACCTTATTGAGGCAAAATCATAGCAAATTTCATAAAATAATTAATAAGTATTTATTTATAAGTATTCAAAGTGCTAATATTTTTTAAAGTCTGTGTTTATCAATGCCTACAAGTAATAATTAAATATTGTTGACATATCCTAATATTGTTAACTTTCAATATATTTTCTAAAAAAAAAAAATACTTATGAACACACAATAAATGTCGACTAACCCATAGATCTGTTTTCTCATAAATTAATAGAAAAAAAGTCTCAAATCCAATATTTTATATAATGCGTTAGAATCTCCTATTCTCTTATTTATTCATTTGATTTTCCCTACGGCTTAACATGCGCATTAGTATGAAATCCAGATATTAATTTAAAATAGTACTCTCCATTAAAATGTTGAGTGCATTAAAAGTGTTCGACAACATGATGGAGGGATTAAACCAGATCAACATAAATTCAATTAACTTGAACCTCCACCGTGACGTCATAAGTACCTAAATATCCACCCAATATTAATCTCTTTTTTATTTTATTCTCCCCGTATTTCTTTTTTTCTCGCGCCTCTTTTAAATTTAATTTTCGCAGTGTACGGTTATAAAAGGTCTCGTATTAAAAAAGTGATATATCTGTGACCGCTCTAACGTTCGCATATGAAATTCGGTTCATACAAAGGGATTAGTTTCTTTCCCACATATGTGATTTATGGCATGAAAGGGAATGCGAGATTTTCAACTCTTAATTGTGTGATTTGGATGAAACTTCACATAAATCTATGAAATATTTTATATTCAAATGTACTTGTTGTGTGCAACAATAACGGTAACGAAGAGAACATTCATATAGCATTTATTCTCGTTGCTATGGTATAATTATATATTTGTACGCAGAACTAAATATTTCTCCTATTTTCTTTTATTTTCCACCATTAATTGTTTCATCAATGCCTACAATTAAGCGTATTTACAAAAATAACTAGAAATTTTCAACATAAAATCAATGGAATTTTGAAAGACCACTACACTTAGCATCTTATAATAAACAAGTTTCCAATTATTGTGTTTTCATTGATTTATTTTGTTTTTAATTATATTCTGATATAAAATGTTATAATAATGTAAACCAAATAAGTCAATGACACTTTATACAACTTGATAAATCTGATAATATTTTAGGAGGTTGTAGATTATCGCAAAAATTAATATTAATTAAAAACAAAAAAATATTAGTTCTTTCATTAGACGTATTTAACAGACATGCGGCAACGCGACTATGTATTTGACAAAAACAGCTGATTCTAAAAACACAAAAGATTTTTATTTATTTTTAACTAATTATAAAAAAATGTTAATTTTTTTCAATTTAATTATTTTATGCCTTTGAAATATTTCAGTTAGTTCAAGTTCACCCTGCACGAGTATATGCATCTTTGTAAATATGTTCTTTCAAATTCATTCACATTTTCCATTAAATGCACGTATTTTTGTTTTAAGTAATTTGTAAATAAATAGGGTGTAAAGTATCTGAGGTTGTAATTTGTCATCACTACTTTGATGAAACTTTTCGCCATAAACTCGTCATAAAACTTTAACGCAAGACGCGTTTATGAGAAAAATGGCAGAGTGTGTTCAGTTATGAGATAGTTACACAATAATCGAAAGTGGATTTATTTAATAATAATGACAATGTTATGAAGAACAAGTAACTGCATGGACAAAGTGAGCCCAGCTAGTAAAAGGGTGAAGGAATAACGTGATTACGAGACACAACGTAAACACTGTGCGATATGCAAAGGCACTCACCCACACCACTGAGCCACCGTGCCATTGTGCTGCTCTTATTTGATCACAAATTATTATTACAGACTGTAGCACTTTACTGTGTGTTTTCGAGAGATAAAAAAGCCTTTCCGCTGTGAATAACGAACGAGGAGACTAGGACGCACTGAATTCTCTTCGGATATAAAGAAAATAAAACGATGCACCCGACTCTTGAATATTCAATTATTAATTTTGAAGTGTAGCCATTCTATTTTAATTGAAATGAATTTTTTTTATTAACAATAGATTTATGAAGAGAAAACAGTTCTCTGGAATACCAGAGAACCTACATCTCAATGTAAAGTTGTATAATTACATAATTTCTTATTCTAAGGCAAATTAGGTACATATTTACATTTACAAAATGTGTATGAAAAAAAGGTAAAAAAAAACTTAATAAAGTCAAATTTAATTAAATAGTAGTCCTCTAAGGATAAATTTAAAATCATTGAGGGTGTTGTGAAAAATATATACTTCAGGTAAGGAGTTATTATAAAAGGACATTGATGGTCTAAAAATCTTTTTTTGTTACTCAAAAGCATGTATTTTGCTTGAAGGATTTTTGATTATTGAAAATGTGTAAATAATATCTGAGATGTATTTAAAAAATGTCAGTTCCATACCTACATTTTGTGTACAAATATTAAGTGTTTTCCTTTCAATACACAAATACTCAATTTACTCGCAAAATCAATTTATCTTGGATTATCTTCAAATGAGTAATAATTCAATACACATTATTTTAATTTCTCAGTCTTGAGTTTATACTATAATACTAGGTATTCCAACTATGTTCTTTATATAATATTTTACATATTATGAATCTTCTGTAAGATGTCTGGGGATGAATGTAAGATCTTGTTTAAAAGCCTTCGGGGAACATTTCCATTTTGTTAGAAACTTACGTTTATTGATTGAAGTCCCGGTGCGAGTAATTAACTTGGCTGATTTACAAAACTCTTCGCTTCCTGGCTAATTAAATATACAAAATTTGCTTTATTTAAATTAATCGGCTCCAACACACTACGGTGTACAAAAATCACTTTTGATGTTTTTTCAAAAGATATGTCGTGCTGGGATAAATGAAATCCGATATGACAAAAGAGTCGCTTTTATGTCGTGGGATGATTGGCGAAATGAAATCAAATGGAATTACGAGTGATGCGTATTTCAATTTGGCTCCGAGTTAATTTGACGATATTTGAAATGAGCTTATTTCACAAGACAGACTTTAATTGAATTCGGCTGCAAGATAAAGGCTCCATTCGCAAAATAATAATATTAATATGGAATATCATACACGCTCTGATAATATTACAATTCGTAATTTTTGGCCTTCGTAATGATGAAGGGAACCAAGCGTGAAATGCATTTCTGTTGGGGGATAAAACATCCCCGGGGGGTAAGTGAGTTGTTTACAATTCGATTTCGCGATTCCTTTATTTATTTTTCTTGTGCCTAATGAAATACGTGAATATATTTCAAAAGACTCACTTGAAGATTAGTTCACACTGTAACGAGATATTATATACTGTTGCAGCCCCGGGGGTTGTCAAGGTGGAATGTTTCCACGACAACCAATGTACTTTACAGATATATATATGTATATTGTATATTATAAACACCACATAAATGTATATTCCTACGTGGATATATTTTTCTTACTATCCCATGTAATATTCCAAACAAGAGTACAATTAAAATGTATTGGAAATAGTACAATACAATAAAAATGTACTGGAAAAATTCGACTAAAACAACCTTTGTTCCAGTAAAACATGGGAACCATTTATTTATATATGCCCCGGGGACTTTTTTAGGTTTTTACAAATTTTAGTTTTAGACAAAACAACTTGTGAATTCATTGTCTGTCAGTGATCTTAAGTATTAATAGTTACACAGGGTCTTAATAAGCGCCTCAGTATTTACCCCACAGTTCAGGAAATTGGAGCAAACCTGGATCAAGACAATCGATCGGTATTTTATTTATATAATAACCGATTAATTTTTTTTGCTAGAGATCTGAACCTATGATCACAGTATTTTTTATTCTACATATTTTATGAATCTTATTACTGATGAAAATTTCATCTTACGTTACTTTTAAGATACCCTTTATAAACAGGTTTATCAATAAGTCGTTATAATTGGGAATACAATTTCCAGTAAAGCTTCTCTCTTGTTTACATTAATTACATAATCCTCAAGATTTCCTTGTAAAGCTCTTGATAATTGAAAATAGTTGACATTGCTTTGAACAGATCTATTCTACGGCTCCATTGTTTAGGGGTGGAGGTTTTGAATATTAATTGTCGTATTGGAGTTTGATTTTTGCCCCTTTGTAAAAGGGAAGAGCAACAGTTATGGCACGTATTCGGAGCTTGACAAACAAACAAAGGACTTTTGAATGTAATTTAATTTATTATGGAAAGGCATTTTGAAATTGGCCCTTTGAATAACGAGCTATTAATAATACGCTTAGAACAACAAGTTCAGGCTTTGGTCTTATTAAAAATGTAAGATTTTCAAACTTTAAATATATACACGTATACGCGTATACATACATTATATTATGTATGTTTTACCTTAATTAAAAATTCCTCTTTAACTTCTTATAGTATGAAAGTTTAACAAACTTGATGTACTAATTCACACAAAATAATAGACATACAATGTAAACAATATTATTTTTTCTACTCAAAATCATCCAATTTTCCGCTTGGCTTTCATTTCAACTATGCGTTTTAATAATTGACACAAAATGGCGTCATCCAGACACCATTATTTTGACATTCCCAAGACACCCATTATTCTGAAATTCTCTCCAGGATACGCTTTTTGGGTCTAATGTATCAGAGAATATAAAAAATTCTCTCTTATATATATATATACATACATATAATATGATCTAGATGCGACGGGTTTCTTATAAAAAAACCTAAGCATTATTGCTTCAAAAAACGCCACTAACGTATTACGGTTGATATTTGAATATTATCATATTATATAAATTTTCAAGTCAAAGAAATGTCAATTTCGATCCAATTAAAATTTCAATTTCGTCTGAAATAATACCAGATGTAGATGTTAATTGTATTTTAGTAACAAAAAGTGATTTTCCCTTTGAATAAACCGCAGAATTCAGGCCGTTCAATATTCTTCGCAGGCAATCAAGACAAAGTAGAGGCTTGGTGGATGGACTTTAGTTACCCTGCCCAACCGTTAATTATTTCAGTCTTATCTCTAATAGAAACTAGCTTCAATAAACTTACCAACTTTCCTATAGATCCCTTTTAATAACAGAGACACGTCCATATATCAAGTCTGCGATACTGATCTCTGCGTCCAAAAGAAATGACCTACTAAATTAGCTGCCATCAAATATCGATTTTGTCGGACGGCAGCCGATATTATCAATTTATAATGAAAATCTTACACGGTGTGTTATGATAAATTACAGTTTCTTAAAAGTTCGAGTATTCTTGCGAATCAATTACGAAGTAATGTTTATGGCATGATCGCTACAATTTTAAGTGTAATCAAATTAATCTGTTTGAAAGTTTCCCTGGCCACCCTTCGGATAATAATGGCTCTTTGATATAATTACAGGAGGAGAGTGCCCCCCAACTCACTACGGAAGAGGCTCTGGTGGTACCATGGCTACGCATGGGGGATGCCTGCCTTGGTCACCTTCCTCTCCATGGGAGCTGCAAGATCTTCAGATGCACCAGTTGCCGTACACAGACCAAACTTTGCAGCCAAGGGTTGTTGGTTTGAAAGTGAGTGTTGTTATGTATTTATTCATATATGTATGTATATACGCCCCGAGAGGCTTTTTACGAGGTTTTTTGGGTATAACATTTTGTAAATTATACCTTTCGGTGATCCCAATTACAACTATTACAAAGATCACCGATAGGGAAACTCTGCTCGACTTAATTAATAATCACCTCAATATTTAAGTAAATATATTGTTAAGTAACAATTCAGGAAATCAAGTAAACCTGGATCAATACTATCGATCGGGATTTTATCATTATTATTTTCAGTCGTAATAACCGATCAAGTTAATATTTTCTTTTACTTAAGCGGAATTTGAACCCACGACAACAGTATTTCTAGCCACGTGGACTTGAACAAGCTGAGAATATTTTAGGGGATTGTAGAGTTTCGCAAATATAATACACAATACACACGTGACAATCATTACTGAGTACTTCACAGAAACATCTGATTCCAAGATCGTGGCCAAAACTCAATTTCAAAAGTACTCTTAATATTTTTAATTTTTAAAAAATATATTTAATAATTTTTTTTATAAAAAAATATTAAATATATTTTTTCAATTATTCTTGCGAAACCCTATCACCCCCTAAAATATTCTCAGTTATTTCAAGTCCGCCCTGTATATTTAATAAAATTTAAATGCAATATCCCATAAAGCTCCTATTAATATTATGTGTAAATAATATTAATAGGCGAATAATAATAATAATAATAATAAACCAAATATATCTGGACGTTTTTAATAAATCTATTTAATAAGTGCCATGTTTAAAAAAGTTGTTTTATTGTGTGAAATGGATATTTTAATTTGTAATTTTGTATAAGAAATCCTGAAAAACTTTCATAATTAATATAAATTACTAACGCCTTTTTAATAGCACCTAGTGAAGTAATTTCGATAAATTTTAAGTATCCATTCAATCAATTTATTATAGTTAAAGATCCGTTTTCAAATATTCGATATTTCCACTTTTAAAATTATTATTATGCTTATTCAAAAAATATAACAGGGATAGTTTATTAAATAGGTTGGGTAGTTTTAGTTATATGTTTGTGTTATTGGATAGAAAGTGACAGGTTAATCCATAATATACGGCGCTATTTAGAATTTAGAACATGAACTTTATTCTAGTCTTGATATATTTTTAAAGCACAGAATTGTGTAACATTGTAGTGTATTTAATCCATAGATACAATTATAGCAACATAACAATGCTAATAAATAAATAAATTTTTATAACTGTACAAACCAAAAAAAGTTATTTTTGTCTAGTATGTTATCTATTCATTTTGATATTTTGTAATAATTAAATATTTAAATAGATTAGTGTAAAGGTGTATTCAGGATCAGGTGTAGGATGAAAAGTAATGTGGCTTGCAGGTGTTGGCATGGGAGATATCCTCTACTAGCAAATATACCAAATGCAATCCCCTTATACCTGTACTATCGCATACTATTTCACACCTGAACCAATATGCATCCACCGTGAAAAATGTCTATTCAAAAATGCTATCAAAAGCCAAACCAATAAAACGTCACATATGCCGTCAAATGTCCCATAAAATAATGCCCCGTGTGCGACATCTTCACAAAGATAAATGGTTACATTATGATTTGTTTTATAATTGGTGATTTATTTATTAATGCCAGATTACTCGTATAAAACGGCGCCGGTTTTTTCACTTGGGCTGATTCACGTTTTTTTTATCGTTTATTTGTTCACGGTAATTAATTCAACCTCAAGCTGGTTCGATGTGAAGCCTTACCGAAGTTAGTTAAGCCCTCTCTTTTGAGTCAAACTGACGTCATTTAATATAATGCCGGAAATTTCAACCGCTTTACAAATGATAAATGGCCGCCAAAATTATCAATAAAGTGGCACTAAATATAATTTAATATTTGTATGCTATAAATCTGACTATTACTACATACAGTATGGGTGATGGCCAACAATATGTATAATATGGGCATGTAAAAGTTATATTTCCCGCATGATATCCTCGCCAACATTTCCATTTTAATAATCCCACAAGCGGTCCACTGCTTTAAAATAGAGTCCAGTACAGATTATACAGTGCAAAGACCTCGTGAATTATTATACTGACCTTTCTTTGAATATTCTACACATACAAGTCAGACTGTTAGTGTCCTGCTTCAAACAGAACTGAAAGGATATAAACCGCTGAATATTCCCACAGGTACCTACATTATTGAGCCTTTCGGCTTATTAGGGTTAGATATAATCATTTATGTATTTCGTAATAAATTATGATGATTGATTATAGTGTAGCTGTAATACTACGAATAGTATATAAATACAATCAAATAATATTAATTAATTAAATATTACATATTATTTTTATATAGGTTTTGAATAGAGTTCCATTATAAACGCTTTTTCAAATGCATTTATTTTTCTATAAAATTTGTTTTTTGGTATATTTTATTTATTTAAAGAACATTATATAACAACTATATCCCTCATTTTTCAAATAATTTATCGCAAAATAATAATATATTTGTGTTACTAAAGATTGACATAAAGTATTTATAGGTTTTGTGATTACTCATCTTATAACTTAGTTATTAAAAATATTTGCTTATTTGGAAGTAATTCTTTTCTCAAAATTGCCCATTTTATTAACAATAACAATAGAATAAACATAATCAATGAAAAAATAATAATTTTGAGTCGTTTAAAAAAAAAAAATTCGACAAACAATACACAAACAAAACTAACTATGTAGAGAATTCGACTTCAAAAATTAAATCTATCTGTTGCTGTTTGTATGATTGAAGACTTAATATGAGCCATTTTATTTATATATTTCAAAATAGGTTTTAAAAATATGTATACTTACTTACCTTTACAAAAAAATCAATTACATGTATATATGTAACGAAAACCTAAAAATATTATTCGTTTATTCAAGACAGCACTTTGAATGGCTTAAGAATGATATTCGTATTAAATTAATGTAAAATTAATAAAGCATTCTACACAATAATAATACATTATCACATTAAAGCAGACTATATTTTTATGCAAAATTTATGTGCAAACGGACTAACTAACATAAAAGACCTGTTTGAGCAAAACAAAATGAAGCCGGCCATCCTAGTTATAATTTCTAAACAGCCATTAAGCTAAATTAACATGACCCCTTTGTGTTAACAGTGAGTTTTTTTTTAACAATACAAGTATTGCCGTTTTGCATAATATATGTACACATTATTATTTATTTATCCCCACGCTCATTTTGACTAAAAAAACGTATAATAATTATTCTAATATTTCTTGATTGCAGAGCCAGCCTCGTGAACATTTCAGGCCACGTGTTTTATTTTATTAGCTACCAAATTAAGAATCATAAAATGAAAGAAATTTCAATTTGAAAAGGTAAACCTACACGTAATCGTTAGGTTTTTATATAATATTCGGGTCATTTCTACACAAATACATATATTGATAGAGTAGAAGGAAAATGTGTTTGATAATATTATATAGATTTTCTATGCATATAGAATATAAAAGATTATCATAATTTTTTTAATGTTTTAATGAATTATTGTAAATTATTTTACATATATTTATTTATTTATATATGCCTTGAGGATTCTTACATTTTTTAGACACAATAACGTGTCAATTTACCGTCTATCGGTGATTTTAACTTTTATTAGTTACACAGGTCACCAACAGAGTGGCTCTGCTCGACATATTAATCGCCTCAATATTATTTACCTTACAACCCAGGAAATCAGAACAAACCTGAATGAAGTCGAACGACTGGGATTTTATTAATATTATTCCCGATCTCCCAGTCGCAATAACCGATCAAATCAGTTATTCCTTTGATTCTTCTTTTAATTTATTTTTTCAGAACATACAATATTTTCAATTATAAATGATATTATATAAGAACTCTAGCCGGCTTCAGTACGTCCTTTTTTCATTGAAAAAACCCTTTGAAATATTCTGAAAACTTCCCGGTTCCGGAATGTCCTCACTTATGCAAACAATAAAACATAAATGACTCTCAACTTGCGCCCGAAGGTTTTTATTTTTTTTGCATCAACAGTATTGTATGTTTACATTTCTTTCAATTATTTTGTTAATTTAATTTTCTCATTCTGCCGCTGATTCTAGAATTTAATTACGGAACGTTGCTTTCGACCCCTCTTTTAGATTGTAATAGATAATTTTGAAATTTTCCACAAATCCTCTCGCTAAATCGACGGATTAAGTCCTCTTCGAAAGTTTGAAGGCCCACGCAAGAATATAATATTCATTATCGGCCCCTTCCATTATATTTTTAATTAATTGCTCATAATCTAACCAATACACTCCTTTTTTTCTATTGATCAATATTTTTTCATCGAGCACTTGCCGTATAACATGTGACTACAGGCAATATAATAATTTATTCATGATTAAGTGCCTTGAAAACACCGATTTTCACCCAAAAACATGCCTATCTGCTCATCGCGATAATTATTATTGTACTTTTTTCACGTTATTATGTTAGTATCAGGTCGTTCGTCGGCTTAATTGGTTTTTATTAGAGACTTGATGCTCCTGTTTGAGTCCCGATGCCGAGAAAATAAGCTCATTCATTAAAATTAAGGTAATTGATTATTAGCGAGTTTCTTGGCCCAGCTAATATTGTTTTCTTCATCTCTATTCCCTTTTCGACAAAACAAAGGCATCTTCAAATATAATATCTTCTTTGTAGTCTCTTGTTTGTCTTTATATCTGCTTCGTGATCGATATTACCCGATAAGTAATAGTTTCATATGATTTGGCGTATTTACATGTACCAACTTTATCTATTTCAGAATATATCCAAATATATTATTGCTCAAATATTTGAAGAATTGTTAAAGTATACCCATGTTTTTTTAATAATTAAAAAAAAATCTCGCCTATTAATTAAATAATTGAGTTTACTTTGACACAAATAAAAATAAAATGATGGTTTTAATTATGAAAAGCTATTAATTCATTTTAATCTCAAGTATCTTATAAAGCTGCGATTTGGTTCCTATTTAATTGACTTATTGTAGTTTATTAAAAAGTCACCCTAATGCGTTTTTTTTTAATTTTAACCATTAATAATTAGTCGTAATAATTAGAATCTGACAATATTACAGGACTTTCTTTTGAAAAAGAAATAATGCTTACTTATTTATTTACCCAAATTAGGGGTAATTTTAAATCAAGGTTTAATTGTATGAATAATTTGTAATGGGTGGGGCAAAGTCCCTTAAAAAGCCCTTAAAGCTTCGATAAGTTTCGTCACTATATAAGCTGATTATTGTGGCATATATTTATCTATTAAAAGAATGAGATGAGATACTGATCTAAACCTCACATAACCAAGATGGCGCTCATTCAAAATGGTAATGGGACTTTCGTTCCACCCTTTATATGTTCACACCTTAACGTATTATAAATTCCGGCTTGAATGTTTATCGTGCAATAAATATATTTTTAGACAAAATAAATATATGTTCACGTGCGAATTTATTCATGGAGTAATTTCAAGTACAGCAAGAACATCGTCGGCATCGGTCCGAATAATTTCCCGGCCATAAAGCTTTCAATTATGCCGACGGCACCACTCGCCGCACATACTAGCAAGCATACATAATACATACGACGACAACTGGCGATCTAATGAAACGACCCTTATTTCATTCTACCGAAAAGGGTTAATCAAAAATCTGTATAAAGAACAAACACCACGACTGAAGGGGGTAGACTGCATTAGTTGAATTACTGAATATCTTCACAAGTCTTTTAAGTTCAGATACTATTTCACAAATTTGACCAATAATAACATAATCTATATCAGTCTTGAAAATATATTCTTATGATCAGTCTTCCAATAACGAATTTTATATTGAATATGTCAGAAACCACATTTTGCATAGAAATATAAACGAGCCTAAGTGTGGTTCCTTTTCCAGTCTACCGATACGCAATTTCAATCATAAAGTGTAAATGAGACCTAACCACAAACTTAACGTTGATTTTAATTTTTTTTTCTTGCTATCACCAACTTTATAATTAATTGAAGAGTGCTGCATTATCTTCGCCGTTATTTGGGATTTCCCGGAATTCTCTATTGGTACTGAAATATGAACCAATATTCACTATGTATATATTTAAAAAATAAATAATATTTAAAAATAAAAATGAACATATTATCAAAATGTTGTAAATAAATATGCATATACGATATTATTTATTTCTCCATACATTATTAGTAATAAATCGCTTGTTTGAATATGCAGCTTCTTTTTATCAATAAATTAAAGCCTGATTATGAAAAACCAATCCTCACTAGAGGACTACTTAATAAAAAAACATAATGTTGAGTTCGTGGTTAAGGATCAACCTAATTTTGAATTAAATAAATACAAATAAGCGTTAATGTAATCCAGATTAATTGAGATCATTTGAGAACCCAAATTTTTCGTGTTCGGTCTGATGATGTGGTATTTTAAACACATTTTTATAAACAATGAAATAAATAACATTGTTTGAATAAAGTTCATTGTTACTCAAATGGTATAATTATTAATAAAATTAAACAAGCTTTGATGGTGTGAATACAGCATGATTAAAATATCAAATATCTATTAGGTTTAGATCATTTTGGTAGATGTTGTAAAGTTGTTCGTTAGTTGGAGAGGTTGTCGTATACAAAGCCGGCTCTGCTAACTCTCCTCTCTGTTTCCATTTCTCTTTCCAACCAACTTAAATAATATACATCTCTATTTTATATAATTATATGAGCTACATAGAATGATGTTAAAAGTTTTATACACCAAAACGTTAATTAATACGACCGTAATTGGCAGCAAGCACATTGACTACACAATAGAAATTATTAACTTCAGATTGATGTTTTTCACTGTTCATTATATTGAAAGTATTATAAATTACGAATAAAATGATATTGATAAAGCTATTAACATTTAGAGGAATAATATTTACTTGTTTTATTTTAGTTAAATTTATAATTAATTCGAATTTATTAGACTTGTCTGTAATTTTTTTAATAAACTTTAAATGTGCTCTACTTGTAAGATCCTTGAAATGGAAATATTCTCTTTTTTGCGATTTTTGGAACTTAACCTGTTAATTTCATTGATAACGTTTAAAAGCCTTATTAATATAATTTAAGATGTTATAAGAATATAATGAAAGAAATGGTTTTGTATAATTTTCCTGTGCAATATAAAAGAAAATAGTTGTTGTGAATTTTTTCAAACAACATTTTGATCTCATATTACGCTTTTTTGACACATGTCATCAATCATGTCAACAATATCGATGAGTCTGGTTGAATTTATCGTATTTCATAAACTCGAAACTATAATGTAATATTGCCACTCCATCATGATGGACGTGAAGCATCTCATTCGTCAATTAATAACTACAGGTACATATTATATGGTAATTATCATCATCATTGTTTCAGCTGATTCATCCACCGTAGTTTATTTCTACGGACCTGTACTGATTGTTCTAATATGCAACGTGGTTCTCTTCGGGATGACCGCAATTTCCATAGCAAGAGCTCACAGTCAACCATTGGTCACCCATATTTTGGCCGACGAAGAGAAGATTGTCCACAGGCTGAGGAGGAAAAGGTAAGAATCGCTTCAATGAAGCTTTTTTTATTTGCTTCATACCACATATGCGCACGTCAAGTTTCAGTAATATTTTTTGTGATGGTTTGATCATTTTCAGAGTTCTTTTTCATGGTTTCTCATCCCTCCAGTGTGCTAGTGTTACAACTTTGTTTGAAATATTCATGAAAGTTGTTGTTTTTGTATTTTTGGTTGTGCAGGCTGTGAAAGTTAGTGGATAGAGTATTCGGGTTAAGCCCTTTTGGTAAAGTTTGGTAGATAATACCCGTGTACATAATTCATTTACTTACTTTCGATAAAGACGCCTATCCTGCTGGAATATAATTGATCGCTCTTCGGGGATTTGATCACAATAATCTTTTATCAAATACAAATTTACAATATTTACATATGTATAAGCGTAGCATTGAACCTTATACAATATAAATATATTATACTGTGTAAGGCTATCAAAGGTTTTGGGGTGATTTTCGTGATTGACCGAAAAAATGGAGGTCTTTTTTCCGTGAGCTGCATTGTCATAATGATCAGGATTGTTACAGAAACAAAGGCGGAAAAGAATGTCATTAGCCACACGATCGTGACTTCGGATATTCTCAAGGATTTTTCGCAACATTCCTTCATTCTCATTATATCACCATTTGGGAGAGGATTTTTATCAATTTTATGTTTATGAAAATTTCTGCTTCCCTCCATTTTTTGGAAGGTGATAACATTTCATTGTAAATGTATTCAACCGCGCAGAACTATCAATGAGATTATGATGTAATAAATTCTGTCGTTAAGAAGGATATTGTAGGATAAGGAAGGATGTTAAAAGGAAACTATTTTGTGTCCGGTGCACAACTTGAAGGAAACGATATTTTGATGGCAGACCAACTCAACGCTGATATTTTGATGGATTTCTTTAACTTACTACAATCTTCCTCATAATCGATTTATGTTACTCAAACATTGTTAAATTAATAAATAATAAATAAGATAGACCTTACTCAAGAGATATATGTATATATTCTGATACAGTATATCAAGCTGATTGCATGTCAATCAACCCTTTTAAAAAATCAGGCTGACATCATTTATTAGCAACAACGATCCCCGAACCCGTGACCTTTCTCTCTGTATTATGTTTTATTTAAATGTGTTTTTTTTTCATAATAGATATTAGAAGGTAATTCTTGTATTCATATTAATTTAAGCGTCATTATCCATAATTATATTTTTTAAAATGCATGGGTCGAATTATGTAATTATATTGATTGATAGATTGGGAAAATATAATATAATATAAAAAAACCAAATTTATTGTCTCTAGATTTGTAAAAGTGGCAAATACCATTTGAATTATTTAATTGAGAAAGAATCACTCTTTAGAAGAGTACATATTCGTCTTCTTTTGTGTTTAATTTGGGATTTTTCATTATGATGATCATTTTTTTTTATATGGCAACACATGGTCTTTATGGACGCCAGATAAAAACACGTAATCCCACAAATAGTGGCGATAGTTTATGCGCCCACCATTATATGGTATGTAATAATAGTACGGAAAGTCGTAGGCCTAAGTTTGAGTGTTGCGTGAGTTGTGGGCTGAAATATTTTTATATGGGGTCGTTAAGGCGAAACGGGGTCAGGTATGAAAACACCGGCACGCTCTTGGCCCCGATTGATTGTATCGAACACTCATAAGCCTGCTTTTTATAACATACATAATATGAACCATTTCCCTGTTAACTTGATATTCATGTGAAGCCTGAAACCTGTGCGCCTCTTGCACTCTTATCGTCGCCATCTTGCATTTCCTGCACATGCAATTTATCAAACAATTATACTCATAAAAACCTACACACAAATCATGCAACCGTGATAATTATAAAATATAAATTAAGGGTAATTTAATATGTGAATAATACCCAACAGTCATATTCATAATTAGTACTCGAATAGTTATAATACAACGCTGCGATAGAACAAAACATTCAATAACGATTTATTTTGACAAGCATCATCAAAATAATGAAAAACACCATCAGAAATAATACAAATAAAACAATACCAATGCCCGTGAATATTTTTTTAAACGCGTCCCTAATTAAGCGTAACAAATTGTTTCAAGCATTGTAACAACAGCATATCAAATTGATTATGCACATTGTGTGTATTAATCAATCTGAAAATAGGCTTATCTGGAAAAACCGGCCATAAGTCATGTAAAATATGAGAACGTCTCCATGTTATATTTGAGAGGATCATCTGGGATAAGACATTTCTTTTGCGTCATTGAAAAATTGGACCGGATTTTCTTTCTCTTGAATGTTAAAAAAAAGTTCACTCCATGAGGACTGAATTCAAATGGGATGAAATAGAGGCTCTTCCTAAAATCCTTTTGCCGTTGTTAGGAAAGAGGAAAAACACGACCCTTTCTGAGTGTTCTTAATAAATAAACAATATTTAAATTTTTAAAAGAAGTTTGTAAATTTAAACTTTATAATTAACCCATAAATCGTATTAATGAGTAGGTATAAAATAAAATAAGTACCTATACGAAATTCCTAACTAACATAGAGAGCAAAAGTGTGTACTTTACATACATTATAAAGGAATTATTTTCACCGATAGTATAGTATGGACTCAAAATTTAATATGAGATGAAAATACAATATGAGCTCATAAATTAATTAATATAAATGAATGCCGTGGCTGTTCTTCTGAAACTTTAACAATTTGTGATGAATCCTTAAGGGTGTCGAGACATTGATAATTTTCCTCGGCTATATTAAATTCCTCTCATAGTCGACAAACTATGCACCATTTTACACTTCTTGGCTAAATGTCACATTTACCATTGAATTTATAATTAAAAAAAAATCAAAAGAATGTAGTATTTAATAATAAAACAGCACGCTTGCAGAAATATTAGAAGACACAAATTTATTATTATATTCCATTAATTTGGTTAAATAAAAATAACATTTGTGTACATGTAGGTAACGAAGAAATACGTGGGTGCTGTCCTGTCCGGATGAAAGTGCCGAACAGGTGCGTCGATCATACATACATATAAATCACTGCATTGTAATTAATTTATCAAATGCACCTTAAGATCAACATCTCAAATACACCGGCTTCAATGGAAATAATCTATTATTTACAGCGTCTCAATGCACAACTCACCAGTGGAGATAAATGTGTCTGCTTTTGCTTCTGTATTAATTTTAGCAGTTGGCAATCAAGTAATATTGAATTGTTTTAATTTTACAGGTTTGAGATGTGCCGCAATGTGCTGGTGGTGATGTGGATCAGTTGGGTTTTGGAAGTAGTATCTTGGCTAATTGGAGACAATACTCCAGCAAGACTGGACGTCTCCAGGATCATGGACTTGGCCAATGCCTTCATTGGATTCATCATCTTCTTCATTTGCGTACAACCAAGCCTTCCCTGTCTATCGCAACCTGTAGCACAGGTAAATATCACCATATTTGAGGCGTCCAAAAGAGGAAGGTCGAAGCCAACAATAGACGATTTTGATTTACAGTGTATTAAAAATATTCAACACAATATAACGTTAAACAAAACACACAACATTTATCATAGGATTTTTTTTAATGTATCACTTTAATCCTTGTAAAAAAATTCGTCACATATTGGCTTCTTCCACTTTTCAACGCCTTATATTAATAATGAAAGATCTATTAAAATTTGATTTCTGTTAATGCTGTTGTTATAAATATAAAAGGCTTCTGGTAAAGAGTAATATTCATATGGGGTTTTTCAGTAAATATTTGTTAATTGATTTGATTTTTATATAAGTTTTTAAAATTTTAATTATCTCTAAATAATAGTTATATTAGTAAGACTTCTAGACCACAGGATTTTTTTCCATCTATAGAAATAATTTACTTCGTTTAATAGCAATAAAAATTAAAGTAAAAATTAATATTGCTTCATATTTCTTCTCTCAGTTTTCCCATGAAAAGTATAATAGAACAGTTACGATACAAGGAGAACTTTAAATACCTAAAGTAAACCTTGTTTTTTTATTCAATTTTATTAATGATTATTATTTAATAAAGTTAAATTACATAAAGGGTCGGGCTTGTAAATCATGCTTCACATTAATCATAAGCTGCTGGATATTTCAGTTAGCATGGATATTAAATTAGGTCTAAAGTAATATTGTCAAAGTTGAAAATGTAATCTATGAAGTAGTGTAATAATCAAAAGTCCGGCTTTACCAAACTGAGAAGTCGTTCTACGTTCAATAAAAGGGGAAACGATTTGCTCAAAGGCTGAAATTTCAGTTTCAGTGCTTCGAACCCATTTACTATTTGGGTGAACTTTCTCAAAGCGAGTAAATATCATATTATTTAATACACAAAGTTTCATATCATTAATAAATTTCATCACGTTGGTGAATGCAGCGTAAAACTCCCGCCCCCTCCCACTTTTTTAAAAAATCACCCCCTCATCATTTTTCCCGTTCACAATTCAAAATTGGAAACGTGCCGAAAATATTTTTTTCTATAATGAAATTTTTCAGTCTGTCATAAAATTAAACCCCAACGCGATTTCACAGTCAATCGGCCGATATTTTTTTGATGGGTGTTTGATTTATTCATAGACTGAATATGTTATTAATGTCTTTATGACATTGTGTTTATAAAGTCACCTTTTTGTTTTGTCATTTATAAATAAAAATTAAATAGTTTGCAGACTGTAAAACAAATTATAAAAATTATTCCAGATAAACGTTGCGTGAAAAAAATTTATTAAAAATTAGTTTCATTCAAAATAATATAATAGTGATCTCTTATTTTATCATCATTATTTTACTTAACTTCATTAATTAATCGATTAACCATACAATTACTACTACATTTAAGAGAAAGTTTCCATTTATTGTTAAATAAAAAAATATTACAAAAAAAACAATATAAAGTAAAAATAAAAAAACAATAAAAAGTAAAAATAATAATTATAATTTTTTTAACATAATTTAAATATATTATATATTAAATAATTGGGAAAATTCATGGCCAACATTCTTGTGTTCAACTTATTTTGAATGGCAAATCTTAATTGGGGAATTATTTCAACGTGACCCTAAACTTTTGTAATATAGCATTTTTGCGACACGAACCGATAATTTTTGCATGGATTCAAATTATTTTCACTCTCCATTAATAATAATTATGTTAAACATCGAGTTTCGGAAAATTGTTTTAAAATATACTTCACTGACCATTCATGCTTGGGAATTAGGTACTATTTTATATGATTTTTTCATACTTAATTTATATCAACTGAGCCGTTCCATACAAATTACTTTTTATAGCATTAGATAAAGACTGGTTTAGTGTGTGTAAGAGTATCTAAATGTATGGCAATTTGGCATTAGAATTGTAAGGCCCTAATGGCCTTTTTTATAGATTAAATTTCTGAAGGGGTAATAATATGAACCGGCTGATAGAACAGAACCGGATCTGGATAGATATCCAGGGCCGGCTCAGTTTTGGTCCAAGTTTATTAAATTCGTCCCGCCTCTTCCATGTCCAGCACCCTCCTGATCTAACCTACTATTAAACTCACACCCACCCACAGTTAACACCCACATTCACCCCTTTAGGCCCGATCACAATAATAATTTATCTATTCATGTAGAACAATGAGCCTTGCCTTCAGATCGGTGGACACGTCAAACGCAGACTGAATCGCCTCGCCAAATACTAATAAAAAAACTTTAAAATTCTATAATTTCAAGGGGGGAATTACAATACCCCCCTGTTGATGGCCTTTTTTCTTTTATATAAAGAGTATTTCATGCCTAATATTATAAATAATTTTCAATAAAAAAATGTTAATTATCTATGTAGAAGCTTTGTTAAATAATACACCTTAAAAAGCAGCGTATAGGGAATAAGGCACGTGGTTATAAATACCGTGATCATGGGTTCATATCCCGCTCAAGGAAAAAAAATGATTGGCTATTAGGACTGAGAGATCGCGAATAATATTAATAAAATCTCGATTAATCGTCTCCCGGTTTGCTCTAATTTTCTGGATTTTAAGGCAAATACTGAGATAAGTAGGACAGAGTCACTCTATGGGTGATCTGTGTAATAGTTGAGATGACTGACAGACAATGAATGAAAACCTTGTTCAAAAAAATCAAAATCTTCCAAAAAGCCCCTCGGAGCGTATATAAAACAATTTATAGTAAAAACAAGGTTAGTCAATTTTTGGGTTGGCTTAAAAAAATTATATAATATATGAAATAAACAAACATAGTAGGGTTGTTTAAATAATCGTTGGTGGTATATGATTCATATTGTATCAAACGTGATTCTGTAATGCCCCCGATAGTGAGATAGTGTTTTGGTTCTTGTAACAAAAAGCCCTCCACATTGTATTATTGATATGGTGATCCTTTGAGGCAGTACAGGTGTAATTAAGGTAGTAGAACATGACAGACTAGGCCAGATAATACGATGAGGAAACCTGTAATCGCGACACATCTGCGTGTCAAACACTCCGCCATTATGACATCCAACACACTGTCGAATATGTATTTATTTATATGTATAACGGGTAGGGCAAAAGCTACCCCGCCATCATTTGTATGTTGTAAATAAATATTGTCATTATCTCGTTGTTAAAGCGCATATAATTTATCTAAACGTCACATAACCAAGATGGCCCGTAATCAATATGGTAGCGGAACTTTTGTCCCACCCGTAAGATTATGTGTATTTAGATTAAATACTGATTATTGAAGAGATTATAAATTATTGTCGCGCACCTTCTTCTGGAATTCCTCCAATGGGGTAATCTAAACAAATACGAACACCAATCAAAGCAAAGCGCACGTGTTTGTTTACATTCCTTCATTGAAGGGATTCCAAAGCAAAATATTTTGCTTCTAGGTTTGCAATGCGCTTAACAATGATGTAACTACAATACTATAATAATCCAGTCAAAAGGCCTCATAAAGTATTGAAATTATTTTTGTTTATCAATTATCAAGCCTACTGTACATATAATTTAATAATTAAATTTAAATAAATTCATACAAATAATGTATCTTAACCAACGAACTTTTATCTATAGAAGCGCCATGCAATATTTCGTCAATATATTGGAATATGCTCGCTAACTCATTCATGTACACGCAATAGAATTTAAATTAGCAAGGCGGTAGAAGCAGCGCCCCAAGCGGCTAATACACGAAACTCTTTGGTGCCTATGCCTGCCCTTATTTGTGCTTGCTATGGTTTTGACGTCTTTACAAGTATTATTGGCACCTCTGTATATAAGCTCATTGATCTCAACACATATAATATTTATAGTACAAAATGATTGAAAGTATTTCTAAAACATTTTATAATGATTTGTGCCATCACGTGTTACCCTATAAAGGCAATCAATCTGTTTATTGAACGGCGCACACGAGATGGGAGGAGAAGTGAAGCGAATTTGAATATCTTTGAGGATTTTCATTTATGCGAAGCCTATTATAGTAGCTTGGGTCCTGGAGTATATGAGGTAGATGGTATCAGGGTCAGTCCTGCTCTGTGCTCCTTTCATTTTGCCTGTCTCTACATCTGCTTTGTGAACGTCCATGTCTCTAATTGAAATCCTATTTGAATTGGTCGGGCAATTTATGTGAATTAATTTTCAATATATTATTAAAATTTCAGTTCCCCAACGGATGGAGAAGAGCTGACAATGTATGAAAGTGGGACGACGTTGTTCTGGACTGTGCTGAATCTCTAAGTCTAGGACAACAGTCGATTTATGCTGATAATGTTTAAGGACACAATGTGAAATAGTTAATTTATTTAAAGGACAATATTCTCTGTGTGTATGTATTATATTTATATATATATATGATTGACAATCCAGAGAAGATTTATCATCCATCGCTTACTTTTTAAATGACAATATGCATATTAAACCGATTAGACATAATCTATTTATTTATTTTGTATTTATTGTGTAAAGACTGATATATAAATATTTATGTTGTTCGATATTTTATATTATTTAATTAATATATTTTAAGTATTTTTAAATGATCATTAACAATCGATGATAGCCTTTGAACTCGGCTTTTTTTTCTAAGAATAATTCATGAATATTATAGAAAAATCTATTCACTATTCCATGCATAAAAGCTCACCTACATTTCAATAAGGCATAAATTACATTTAAAAAAATACTAGAATATTCTTTCATGAATAAAATATCATACTTCCTTATACAGATATTAATATATCTCAATAATTCACCCTCTAGCTTGCTAGATAATGTTACCTGTATTATCTTTCAAGAATTTTCCGCGTGACTAGCCTTAATGAAATGTAGCAACTATATCCATCTCCTTAGAAAAACAATATTTTAATGCCATCATTCCTACGTATTTATTATTCAATTTCAACAGTAATGTCAACTTTAATCAAGATATCTATTATTTCTGTTTGAATGTTCTTGATCAAATATTCTGTTATTTTATTGTGCTATAATAATCGTTAATATTACGCATCGGTAGACTGCCAATGTATACACAACTTATAGATTTTTTAAAAATTATTTTGTATGTATAAAATAAATGTTAAATCATAAAAAATATATGTTCGATTGTAAAAATTGAAACATTTGATGAATATAATATATCCCAGTTTTATTTTCATAATAAAATACTCAACAAAAACAACACTTTATATATACACACATACATTTATATAATAAGTTATTTATACAGGGGTATGCGAGTAAAAAGCTTCATGTAATAAAACAATATCTATTAGATGAAATTAATTTGAAATATGGCGACAAAGCGGAGTGTTGAAAACATTTTGAGCCGAATAACAAAAACTTGTTCATGCCACTTGAATATTTGAAACATCGCCAACACAACTCGTTAAACCTATGACTTTTACACAATTCAAATTATACATGTATATTATACACAATAATTAACATAACTATTTATAAAATGATTAAAGCATGACATTATATGGCATTGATTATACATACGTTCATAAACTATTACATCATTATAGGAACTAATAATATAATGTGAGGGTTGCGTTATCTCATTACAGCTGTCTTGTTACATGAAAACCTGAAACATGCCTTGGTCACATATTAAATACACACACATTATATTTACAATATTCACAATTATATCTACATAGTCTATGATAATGGAGGGTAGGTATTCCAATAGTAACTGGAATTTTACAAAAAAAATCCACCATCATATATAAAAATATTTACATATAAGATTATGCTTATAAATAAAATAATATAAAAAATGCAATAACCCATAATATTTATTAAAACATATGGAATGTATAGAATTCGATGTCGAACTTATTCGTAAATTATTATTTTTTTATTTCGCAATAACAGAATATTGTATGTATACACATATTGATACCTCATTTAATAGAGCCAATAATACTTTAAAATAAGTCATAAATGTAGGCGATAAAGATGAGTGACGACAGCTTAAGGCGCTAGTTTTATCGCTCGTAGTGTTTATTTGTCACTTAACGATCTTTGTAATAACATTACAATTACTTTCACTTAATATGGTAAAGTGCGTCATTAAAGTTATTTGGTATATTGAAGGAAACGTAATATTTCACTATGTATCATTACGGATGTTTTTGTAAGAAAAATATTGTTGCTCTCGAATCCGATTTTAGGGACTTGCAGGTGGCCACAGCCCGTGTATGTGTGATGTATATGTATAATATGCGCATGGAATAGTGAATAGATTTTTCTATAATATTCATGAATTATTCTTAGAAAAAAAAGCCGAGTTCAAAGGCTATCATCGATTGTTAATGATCATTTAAAAATACTTAAAATATATTAATTAAATAATATAAAATATCGAACAACATAAATATTTATATATCAGTCTTTACACAATAAATACAAAATAAATAAATATATTATGTCTAATCGGTTTAATATGCAAATTGTCATTTAAAAAGTAAGCGATGTATGATAAATCTTCTCTGGATTGTCAATCATATATATATAAATATAATACATACACACAGAGAATATTGTCCTTTAAATAAATTAACTATTTCACATTGTGTCCTTAAACATTATCAGCATAAATCGACTGTTGTCCTAGACTTAGAGATTCAGCACAGTCCAGAACAACGTCGTCCCACTTTCATACATTGTCAGCTCTTCTCCATCCGTTGGGGAACTGAAATTTTAATAATATATTGAAAATTAATTCACATAAATTGCCCGACCAATTAAAATAGGATTTCAATTAGAGACATGGACGTTCACAAAGCAGATGTAGAGACAGGCAAAATGAAAGGAGCACAGAGCAGGACTGACCCTGATACCATCTACCTCATATACTCCAGGACCCAAGCTACTATAATAGGCTTCGCATAAATGAAAATCCTCAAAGATATTCAAATTCGCTTCACTTCTCCTCCCATCTCGTGTGCGCCGTTCAATAAACAGATTGATTGCCTTTATAGGGTAACACGTGATGGCACAAATCATTATAAAATGTTTTAGAAATACTTTCAATCATTTTGTACTATAAATATTATATGTGTTGAGATCAATGAGCTTATATACAGAGGTGCCAATAATACTTGTAAAGACGTCAAAACCATAGCAAGCACAAATAAGGGCAGGCATAGGCACCAAAGAGTTTCGTGTATTAGCCGCTTGGGGCGCTGCTTCTACCGCCTTGCTAATTTAAATTCTATTGCGTGTACATGAATGAGTTAGCGAGCATATTCCAATATATTGACGAAATATTGCATGGCGCTTCTATAGATAAAAGTTCGTTGGTTAAGATACATTATTTGTATGAATTTATTTAAATTTAATTATTAAATTATATGTACAGTAGGCTTGATAATTGATAAACAAAAATAATTTCAATACTTTATGAGGCCTTTTGACTGGATTATTATAGTATTGTAGTTACATCATTGTTAAGCGCATTGCAAACCTAGAAGCAAAATATTTTGCTTTGGAATCCCTCCAATGAAGGAATGTAAACAAACACGTGCGCTTTGCTTTGATTGGTGTTCGTATTTGTTTAGATTACCCCATTGGAGGAATTCCAGAAGAAGGTGCGCGACAATAATTTATAATCTCTTCAATAATCAGTATTTAATCTAAATACACATAATCTTACGGGTGGGACAAAAGTTCCGCTACCATATTGATTACGGGCCATCTTGGTTATGTGACGTTTAGATAAATTATATGCGCTTTAACAACGAGATAATGACAATATTTATTTACAACATACAAATGATGGCGGGGTAGCTTTTGCCCTACCCGTTATACATATAAATAAATACATATTCGACAGTGTGTTGGATGTCATAATGGCGGAGTGTTTGACACGCAGATGTGTCGCGATTACAGGTTTCCTCATCGTATTATCTGGCCTAGTCTGTCATGTTCTACTACCTTAATTACACCTGTACTGCCTCAAAGGATCACCATATCAATAATACAATGTGGAAGAATTGACTAACCTTGTTTTTACTATAAATTGTTTTATATACGCTCCGAGGGTCTTTTTGGAAGATTTTGATTTTTTTGAACAAGGTTTTCATTCATTGTCTGTCAGTCATCTCAACTATTACACAGATCACCCATAGAGTGACTCTGTCCTACTTATCTCAGTATTTGCCTTAAAATCCAGAAAATTAGAGCAAACCGGGAGACGATTAATCGAGATTTTATTAATATTATTCGCGATCTCTCAGTCCTAATAGCCAATCATTTTTTTTCCTTGAGCGGGATATGAACCCATGATCACGGTATTTATAACCACGTGCCTTATTCCCTATACGCTGCTTTTTAAGGTGTATTATTTAACAAAGCTTCTACATAGATAATTAACATTTTTTTATTGAAAATTATTTATAATATTAGGCATGAAATACTCTTTATATAAAAGAAAAAAGGCCATCAACAGGGGGGTATTGTAATTCCCCCCTTGAAATTATAGAATTTTAAAGTTTTTTTTAAAGGTTTGAAGTGATTTGGCGAGGCGATTCAGTCTGCGTTTGACGTGTCCACCGATCTGAAGGCAAGGCTCATTGTTCTACATGAATAGATAAATTATTATTGTGATCGGGCCTAAAGGGGTGAATGTGGGTGTTAACTGTGGGTGGGTGTGAGTTTAATAGTAGGTTAGATCAGGAGGGTGCTGGACATGGAAGAGGCGGGACGAATTTAATAAACTTGGACCAAAACTGAGCCGGCCCTGGATATCTATCCAGATCCGGTTCTGTTCTATCAGCCGGTTCATATTATTACCCCTTCAGAAATTTAATCTATAAAAAAGGCCATTAGGGCCTTACAATTCTAATGCCAAATTGCCATACATTTAGATACTCTTACACACACTAAACCAGTCTTTATCTAATGCTATAAAAAGTAATTTGTATGGAACGGCTCAGTTGATATAAATTAAGTATGAAAAAATCATATAAAATAGTACCTAATTCCCAAGCATGAATGGTCAGTGAAGTATATTTTAAAACAATTTTCCGAAACTCGATGTTTAACATAATTATTATTAATGGAGAGTGAAAATAATTTGAATCCATGCAAAAATTATCGGTTCGTGTCGCAAAAATGCTATATTACAAAAGTTTAGGGTCACGTTGAAATAATTCCCCAATTAAGATTTGCCATTCAAAATAAGTTGAACACAAGAATGTTGGCCATGAATTTTCCCAATTATTTAATATATAATATATTTAAATTATGTTAAAAAAATTATAATTATTATTTTTACTTTTTATTGTTTTTTTATTTTTACTTTATATTGTTTTTTTTGTAATATTTTTTTATTTAACAATAAATGGAAACTTTCTCTTAAATGTAGTAGTAATTGTATGGTTAATCGATTAATTAATGAAGTTAAGTAAAATAATGATGATAAAATAAGAGATCACTATTATATTATTTTGAATGAAACTAATTTTTAATAAATTTTTTTCACGCAACGTTTATCTGGAATAATTTTTATAATTTGTTTTACAGTCTGCAAACTATTTAATTATTATTTATAAATGACAAAACAAAAAGGTGACTTTATAAACACAATGTCATAAAGACATTAATAACATATTCAGTCTATGAATAAATCAAACACCCATCAAAAAAATATCGGCCGATTGACTGTGAAATCGCGTTGGGGTTTAATTTTATGACAGACTGAAAAATTTCATTATAGAAAAAAATATTTTCGGCACGTTTCCAATTTTGAATTGTGAACGGGAAAAATGATGAGGGGGTGATTTTTTAAAAAAGTGGGAGGGGGCGGGAGTTTTACGCTGCATTCACCAACGTGATGAAATTTATTAATGATATGAAACTTTGTGTATTAAATAATATGATATTTACTCGCTTTGAGAAAGTTCACCCAAATAGTAAATGGGTTCGAAGCACTGAAACTGAAATTTCAGCCTTTGAGCAAATCGTTTCCCCTTTTATTGAACGTAGAACGACTTCTCAGTTTGGTAAAGCCGGACTTTTGATTATTACACTACTTCATAGATTACATTTTCAACTTTGACAATATTACTTTAGACCTAATTTAATATCCATGCTAACTGAAATATCCAGCAGCTTATGATTAATGTGAAGCATGATTTACAAGCCCGACCCTTTATGTAATTTAACTTTATTAAATAATAATCATTAATAAAATTGAATAAAAAAACAAGGTTTACTTTAGGTATTTAAAGTTCTCCTTGTATCGTAACTGTTCTATTATACTTTTCATGGGAAAACTGAGAGAAGAAATATGAAGCAATATTAATTTTTACTTTAATTTTTATTGCTATTAAACGAAGTAAATTATTTCTATAGATGGAAAAAAATCCTGTGGTCTAGAAGTCTTACTAATATAACTATTATTTAGAGATAATTAAAATTTTAAAAACTTATATAAAAATCAAATCAATTAACAAATATTTACTGAAAAACCCCATATGAATATTACTCTTTACCAGAAGCCTTTTATATTTATAACAACAGCATTAACAGAAATCAAATTTTAATAGATCTTTCATTATTAATATAAGGCGTTGAAAAGTGGAAGAAGCCAATATGTGACGAATTTTTTTACAAGGATTAAAGTGATACATTAAAAAAAATCCTATGATAAATGTTGTGTGTTTTGTTTAACGTTATATTGTGTTGAATATTTTTAATACACTGTAAATCAAAATCGTCTATTGTTGGCTTCGACCTTCCTCTTTTGGACGCCTCAAATATGGTGATATTTACCTGTGCTACAGGTTGCGATAGACAGGGAAGGCTTGGTTGTACGCAAATGAAGAAGATGATGAATCCAATGAAGGCATTGGCCAAGTCCATGATCCTGGAGACGTCCAGTCTTGCTGGAGTATTGTCTCCAATTAGCCAAGATACTACTTCCAAAACCCAACTGATCCACATCACCACCAGCACATTGCGGCACATCTCAAACCTGTAAAATTAAAACAATTCAATATTACTTGATTGCCAACTGCTAAAATTAATACAGAAGCAAAAGCAGACACATTTATCTCCACTGGTGAGTTGTGCATTGAGACGCTGTAAATAATAGATTATTTCCATTGAAGCCGGTGTATTTGAGATGTTGATCTTAAGGTGCATTTGATAAATTAATTACAATGCAGTGATTTATATGTATGTATGATCGACGCACCTGTTCGGCACTTTCATCCGGACAGGACAGCACCCACGTATTTCTTCGTTACCTACATGTACACAAATGTTATTTTTATTTAACCAAATTAATGGAATATAATAATAAATTTGTGTCTTCTAATATTTCTGCAAGCGTGCTGTTTTATTATTAAATACTACATTCTTTTGATTTTTTTTTAATTATAAATTCAATGGTAAATGTGACATTTAGCCAAGAAGTGTAAAATGGTGCATAGTTTGTCGACTATGAGAGGAATTTAATATAGCCGAGGAAAATTATCAATGTCTCGACACCCTTAAGGATTCATCACAAATTGTTAAAGTTTCAGAAGAACAGCCACGGCATTCATTTATATTAATTAATTTATGAGCTCATATTGTATTTTCATCTCATATTAAATTTTGAGTCCATACTATACTATCAGTGAAAATAATTCCTTTATAATGTATGTAAAGTACACACTTTTGCTCTCTATGTTAGTTAGGGATTTCGTATAGGTACTTATTTTATTTTATACCTACTCATTAATACGATTTATGGGTTAATTATAAAGTTTAAATTTACAAACTTCTTTTAAAAATTTAAATATTGTTTATTTATTAAGAACACTCAGAAAGGGTCGTGTTTTTCCTCTTTCCTAACAACGGCAAAAGGATTTTAGGAAGAGCCTCTATTTCATCCCATCTGAATTCAGTCCTCATGGAGTGAACTTTTTTTTAACATTCAAGAGAAAGAAAATCCGGTCCAATTTTTCAATGACGCAAAAGAAATGTCTTATCCCAGATGATCCTCTCAAATATAACATGGAGACGTTCTCATATTTTACATGACTTATGGCCGGTTTTTCCAGATAAGCCTATTTTCAGATTGATTAATACACACAATGTGCATAATCAATTTGATATGCTGTTGTTACAATGCTTGAAACAATTTGTTACGCTTAATTAAGGACGCGTTTAAAAAAAATTTCACGGGCATTGGTATTGTTTTATTTGTATTATTTTTTATGGTGTTTTTCATTATTTTGATGATGCTTGTCAAAATAAATCGTTATTGAATGTTTTGTTCTATCGCAGCGTTGTATTATAACTATTCGAGTACTAATTATGAATATGACTGTTGGGTATTATTCACATATTAAATTACCTTTAATTTATATTTTATAATTATCACGGTTGCATGATTTATGTGTTGGTTTTTATGAGTATAATTGTTTGATAAGTTGCATGTGCAGGAAATGCAAGATGGCGACGATAAGAGTGCAAGAGGCGCACAGGTTTCAGGCTTCACATGAATATCAAGTTAACAGGGAAATGGTTCATATTATGTATGTTATAAAAAGCAGGCTTATGAGTGTTCGATACAATCAATCGGGGCCAAGAGCGTGCCGGTGTTTTCATACCTGACCCCGTTTCGCCTTAACGACCCCATATAAAAATATTTCAGCCCACAACTCACGCAACACTCAAACTTAGGCCTACGACTTTCCGTACTATTATTACATACCATATAATGGTGGGCGCATAAACTATCGCCACTATTTGTGGGATTACGTGTTTTTATCTGGCGTCCATAAAGACCATGTGTTGCCATATAAAAAAAAATGATCATCATAATGAAAAATCCCAAATTAAACACAAAAGAAGACGAATATGTACTCTTCTAAAGAGTGATTCTTTCTCAATTAAATAATTCAAATGGTATTTGCCACTTTTACAAATCTAGAGACAATAAATTTGGTTTTTTTATATTATATTATATTTTCCCAATCTATCAATCAATATAATTACATAATTCGACCCATGCATTTTAAAAAATATAATTATGGATAATGACGCTTAAATTAATATGAATACAAGAATTACCTTCTAATATCTATTATGAAAAAAAAACACATTTAAATAAAACATAATACAGAGAGAAAGGTCACGGGTTCGGGGATCGTTGTTGCTAATAAATGATGTCAGCCTGATTTTTTAAAAGGGTTGATTGACATGCAATCAGCTTGATATACTGTATCAGAATATATACATATATCTCTTGAGTAAGGTCTATCTTATTTATTATTTATTAATTTAACAATGTTTGAGTAACATAAATCGATTATGAGGAAGATTGTAGTAAGTTAAAGAAATCCATCAAAATATCAGCGTTGAGTTGGTCTGCCATCAAAATATCGTTTCCTTCAAGTTGTGCACCGGACACAAAATAGTTTCCTTTTAACATCCTTCCTTATCCTACAATATCCTTCTTAACGACAGAATTTATTACATCATAATCTCATTGATAGTTCTGCGCGGTTGAATACATTTACAATGAAATGTTATCACCTTCCAAAAAATGGAGGGAAGCAGAAATTTTCATAAACATAAAATTGATAAAAATCCTCTCCCAAATGGTGATATAATGAGAATGAAGGAATGTTGCGAAAAATCCTTGAGAATATCCGAAGTCACGATCGTGTGGCTAATGACATTCTTTTCCGCCTTTGTTTCTGTAACAATCCTGATCATTATGACAATGCAGCTCACGGAAAAAAGACCTCCATTTTTTCGGTCAATCACGAAAATCACCCCAAAACCTTTGATAGCCTTACACAGTATAATATATTTATATTGTATAAGGTTCAATGCTACGCTTATACATATGTAAATATTGTAAATTTGTATTTGATAAAAGATTATTGTGATCAAATCCCCGAAGAGCGATCAATTATATTCCAGCAGGATAGGCGTCTTTATCGAAAGTAAGTAAATGAATTATGTACACGGGTATTATCTACCAAACTTTACCAAAAGGGCTTAACCCGAATACTCTATCCACTAACTTTCACAGCCTGCACAACCAAAAATACAAAAACAACAACTTTCATGAATATTTCAAACAAAGTTGTAACACTAGCACACTGGAGGGATGAGAAACCATGAAAAAGAACTCTGAAAATGATCAAACCATCACAAAAAATATTACTGAAACTTGACGTGCGCATATGTGGTATGAAGCAAATAAAAAAAGCTTCATTGAAGCGATTCTTACCTTTTCCTCCTCAGCCTGTGGACAATCTTCTCTTCGTCGGCCAAAATATGGGTGACCAATGGTTGACTGTGAGCTCTTGCTATGGAAATTGCGGTCATCCCGAAGAGAACCACGTTGCATATTAGAACAATCAGTACAGGTCCGTAGAAATAAACTACGGTGGATGAATCAGCTGAAACAATGATGATGATAATTACCATATAATATGTACCTGTAGTTATTAATTGACGAATGAGATGCTTCACGTCCATCATGATGGAGTGGCAATATTACATTATAGTTTCGAGTTTATGAAATACGATAAATTCAACCAGACTCATCGATATTGTTGACATGATTGATGACATGTGTCAAAAAAGCGTAATATGAGATCAAAATGTTGTTTGAAAAAATTCACAACAACTATTTTCTTTTATATTGCACAGGAAAATTATACAAAACCATTTCTTTCATTATATTCTTATAACATCTTAAATTATATTAATAAGGCTTTTAAACGTTATCAATGAAATTAACAGGTTAAGTTCCAAAAATCGCAAAAAAGAGAATATTTCCATTTCAAGGATCTTACAAGTAGAGCACATTTAAAGTTTATTAAAAAAATTACAGACAAGTCTAATAAATTCGAATTAATTATAAATTTAACTAAAATAAAACAAGTAAATATTATTCCTCTAAATGTTAATAGCTTTATCAATATCATTTTATTCGTAATTTATAATACTTTCAATATAATGAACAGTGAAAAACATCAATCTGAAGTTAATAATTTCTATTGTGTAGTCAATGTGCTTGCTGCCAATTACGGTCGTATTAATTAACGTTTTGGTGTATAAAACTTTTAACATCATTCTATGTAGCTCATATAATTATATAAAATAGAGATGTATATTATTTAAGTTGGTTGGAAAGAGAAATGGAAACAGAGAGGAGAGTTAGCAGAGCCGGCTTTGTATACGACAACCTCTCCAACTAACGAACAACTTTACAACATCTACCAAAATGATCTAAACCTAATAGATATTT